>BQNB010004060.1:0-107748 GCA_026074375.1 Tanacetum coccineum | reverse complement strand
CCTTAGAGCCCTAGGTGTAGTAACACCATAACACCATATTTTTGCCGCCACGTCAGCGCCACATCAGCATAACACCAACACCAACACCACTCCCCTTATCATAACACCAAATAACACCACTCACCTCTTTATTTTCATAAAACCCCCTAAACAATTATTTCATTCATTTAACAAACTAATCATTTCATTCATAATTAAACATACAAATTACATTAAAAAAAACACATTACGAAATTAAAAAAAAAACATTACGAAATAAAAAAACATTACGAAATAAAAAAAACCATTACGAAATAAAAAAAAACCCCTACTCGTCTTCGTCGTCCTCGTCACCCAAATCATTTCTCATTTTGTTTTTGATTAATTGTTTTTGCTTCTTGATCCAATAGGCGTCGTCGTCGTCCAAATCCTTGGTGCTAGTAGCTAGAAACCTCAACTCCTCCAACCGCATGAGTGTGCGGTCTTTTTCGGCTTGAGCTTCGAAAGCCCTTTCGGCGGCTTCCCGTTTCAGACGAAGCTCCTGCTCCATTAACTCCCCGAATTGGGTTGACGCGCTACTTCCACCGGTGCTCGCCGTAGGGTCGGATTTGGTTTTCTTGGCGGGCCGTGGTTTGCCGGCCAGACGTGGTCGTGCATCGTAACCGAATAGATCCTCTTGGGAAGCCCCGGGGACGTCTCCGGTTAAGTCAACTTGTTCGGGTGCGTCCCATTTCGGGTGAAATCTCAAAATGGCCCAAGCATCTTTGTGAAAACTAGAAGGGGGGGGTTGAATAGTTTTCAAATTAAAATCTTAACTTTTATTTTCTTTTATTTATTTTCACAAAAGTGTATTCAGTTTTGTTTGATGTGATGTGATATGTTTAAGATGAGATAATGCGAGCAATAATATAAAGGATATATGACACGGTTATTTATAGTGGTTCGGATACAAGGACTCCTTCTTTGCCCTACTCTACTCCCTGAGTCACCTACTCGAGAGTTCGAATACACTAATCACCAAATCTCCTTTAACCGGAGGAGAAGCCACACAACGTTACTTAATTATTTTCACGATGCTAAGTTAAACACCGGGTTCTACATATTAGAACCATTCACCATTTATCACTACACATCACAACACCCTTTTTCAAATCTTAAACCCTTCGTCACATCATCAATGCTTGTCCTCTACTAGGTACCAAACATACACATATATATGTATTGTTTTTACACCAACGTTACCAAACCAAAACTAGACATTTCTAAGATATTTTTTGATTGAAGATTAGAGACAAGATGAAGAAGATCTTGTGACATAGAAGCTTGCCACAAGATGGAAGATAGATCCAAGCTTCAAGAGATTTTGGGGAGCTTATTCATAGAAGATCTTTTAGCGTCAACACGACAACGTCATGAAAGACCTACAAGAAACATTAAAGTAGAGTAGAATATAAAAGAAGATCAGTGGTAACCAGATCTAGAGAGAAGAAAAATGTTAGAATGAATGAATAGAACAAGTAAGAGGAGTTGGTATTTATAGCCAAACATTTTACTGTTTGCCGAAACTGCCGGTGCTGTTTCCCAAAGGCACCAGAATGTAAAGTTAAGAGCACCGGCAAACAGTACTCAAAAATAAGCTTTGACTTTTTAACATTTAAACTAATATAATAATAAAGAGAATCTTTTGATCAGATTTTATGAGTGGGAAGGAAGTTTTATGAAGAAATATTTTTGTGAAAAAATATTTTGTGTTTAGGGTAAAGTTTATAAAAAAGGTGTTTAAGATCATTTTTAGAAAATTGCAAGATAGGTTGAGAAGAATGTTGTTTTTATAAAGTGTTTTGGTGTGTTAGAAAACTATTGGCTTAGAAACGTTTAGAGTTTGTTGTTTGATAAGTTTATGTTTTGTTATCGACAAAACAAAGTGAGATCGTAAAATATAAAGATAAACGTTTTTAAATATGTGATGTCGTCGTTAGACATGCAAATTCAAACCGGTTTTTTAAAAAACCGGTCGAAAAAACCGAAACCGGTTTTTTAAAAAACCGGTTTTTTAAATCCTTGCCACAAGGGGGCAGTTTGCTATAATAGCACCAACTTGGAAGGTTCAGGTATAGGGAATGAAAGTGCATTCAATCCGTTAACCATACTCTCGAGTTCATCCGCGGGCTCCAAAATAGACTTCTTGTCAACCATTTGAAAATCAAAGTACTTGGCCATAAGGCTAAAATGTGAACCCTTGTCTTGCTCTTTAAACTTATGCTTAAAAATGCCCCATAACTTTCGTGGGTCAGTAAATTAAGCATAAACGTCGAGCAATTTATTAGACAAACACTTCTTGATGTGCCCACAACATAAGGCCTCATCTTCTTTGCGGACCATTCCTTGTTGCATAAGTAGGTTTGGATCAATCACATATGCAATATCGAGCATAACTAACAAAAACTTCAGTTTTTCTGCCCATTAGGTGTAGTTACACCCGTGGAATTTGACAAACTCTTGCGGTTTCCATGAAGATGAACCTGATTCCATGACAACTGTGATTGTGACACTAAAAAAAAAAACTTCAAATGGTTTTTTTATTCTAGACTTTGGTTGTATCTAACACAAGATTAGCGCCTAAATTTTGAATGTGGGTTTGATTTTTTATTCTCTACATGCAACAATATATTAGGAAATCGTGGTTAGACAGCCCACTTCATCACGGATTGTTAGCCCACTTTGTTTTTACCAAGTCAGTATTATTTATTTCCTTGATTAAATTAAAGGGCGATAATTATCAAATATTAACAAGTTTTAGATTTGTTTTAATATAGTTATTTTAACTTTATTTTGGTTATAAGCACCACTAAAAGTTTGTTTAATAATTGACGTAAAACGCGAAAACGAATTTTGTTAACCCTAATCCAAGGTTTATAACGAATATAAATACATCTAGGGAATAAAACTCAAACAAGAGAATCTTTTACTTAGTAAAGGAAAACGTCAAGTGATGTATTCGTATTTCAAATAAATCAAATCATACCTTATTTAGTAATAATTTTTTAATTTAGATTTTTTTTCTTTAAGTATGCATAATTATAAAAGCTAAATATTCCCCAACTTGGAAATATTATAAAAAAATCGAATTTTAGTTTTGATCATGGAACAAAATATTACAAAAATACACGTGTCAAAAACTAAAAAATAAAAACTTATTAGGAGGGCGGACAAAGTTTTATAAAACTTGGAGGATAAGACTAATAAATTCAACATCATAACATCTTCCTACAATAGAAGCATAAATCCCCTAAACTTAACGATTATACAATTAAACTTCCATATATCTCATATCGTCAATCAAACTCAATTTCTTATAATCAATATCAGTTCAATTCCCTCAACGATTTCTTTTTTTTTCTCTTGACCCAATGAGAGTTCAATAGTTGATGGTTGTTTGACTTATTGAACCATATTTGGAAAAGGGTTATCCATGATAGATTTAGGAAGCTACATAAATACCTGTATAAAACAATGTACTATTCCAAACCTTTTAGCACAAAACAAAGCCACCTAAGGAGGCAAGATAGCCATCTCGGGCATATGGGTAATGGGTCAAAACAAGTAAATGTCTAAGTTATCAGTTAAAATTGGGAGTATTTCAGTATTTGGGAGTATTATGATGACTGTTTTTATGGGATTTTCTTGGCTCTAAGTATGGGCTACTTTGGAACCTGTACATGCTAATCTTTCATTATGCAATTTCTTTGTTGTATGGTGTTCTTTTCTCTAATTGGTTTGTATCTACTTAGTAAGTAACACATTTCCAAAGTGTTTTAGTTAGATAATACTCCCTCCGTCCCAAAATTATTGTACCCCGACAAAAAATACACAGTTTAAGAAAATTGCATTTATTACTGCTTTATCTTTCTTACTTTTTGACAAAATGACAGTTTTACCCTTAGCTAATTAATTAAAGTCTTCTTTAAAGTTTGTAATAATAATTTCAAACAAGGGTAATATCGTAAACTTGATCAAATTTCCCTATCTATTTTTAGTAGTGGACAATTAAATTGGGACATCCCAAAAAGGAAACGTGAACAATAAAAATTGGACGGATGGAGTATATAATATCTAACTAACTCTCTAATGCCTCTTTTCTAAAGCCGCATTTGTATAATGCAAGTGAGATGGGTCAATATTGAGATCCATGGATAATGGAAGTGTTATTTTTTCATGTTTTTTTATTTGTATATATCGTTAGTAAAAAAATATTGCGGCTTTACACATTCTTCCGTGCACGTCAGGCACATGGTTTTAGCAAGTCTCAACTTGGCTCGAGAACTATCGTAATATGTGATTAGGTGCTAAATAGTTTGTTCATATTTCATAGTTAGTTTATCTTTGAAGTATTGATCAAATTATATTTATTTAAAGCTAAAATAATAATCTTTATTAGTTTAATAATTACATTTGAACACTAAATTATGTTACTGAGTTCATATGATTATTGCACTTCTGTATGATCAAGCTATAATATGATCCAACCAAGAGTTAATCTAAATTTAACTTAAACTTGATCAGAGGGATGTCAATTTCGTGATCTGTTGGCGCACTGTTTCAGAGCATACTTCCCTCGTGTACAAGCATGTTCTTTATATATAATCAAACTGAAGTAGAAAAGTTAGTGATACCGGTTGTACTCGTGATAATCGTGTTTTGTTGTTTACTCTTCACGTACATACAGGGGCGGAGCTACGGAGGGGGCATGGGGGGCAGGTGTCCCCTCCAAACTTTCCGGGGTAGTGTAATGTTTATATAGATTATTGTGTTTTTCTTCATTTTGCCCCCTCTCCATATAAGTAAATGAAATAAAATAAGTAAAACTGAACATTCATGGTAGAATGTGAAGAACAAAGAAATGGAAAAGGATTTGTTTTGCCGGAGAAATCTCGTTTTCAAGGTTGGAAAAAGAACATAAGAAATAAACAAGGAAGATGGTGAGGTTTTATCGCTCTTCACGTTTAATTGACCTCATTACTATTTTAGTTTGTCTTAAAACCTTGTCCACTTTTTTAATTAAGGTGTTTATGGAGTATTAAATTTACAATTTTACCTATCTTATAAGGAAAGTAATTCATACATTTATTGCATTTAATAGGGTAAACTTGTCATTTTAATAAATATATGTCCAGATTTATTGAATCTATCATAAAATTAATTTTTTTTGTTGGAGGCCAATTAAAAATTAAAATAAGACGGAGAGAGTATATTTTTTATTTTTTTGACTTTTGCCATTTTTTTACCCTTAATTTTTGTTTAAAGGGAATATACAATTATAACTATTATACAATACCCGTCCCTCCTCACAAACCCATTTTTTATTGTTATCAACAGTAACAATAATATTTCTTTAATAGTTATGAACAGTAAAAAATTGAGGTTACCTTCTTACATCTCTGCCCTCAACACAGAAACCATCCACCGTCCCATTATCTTCATCAGATAAATCATCCACCGCTTCATTTTTCACACAGTAAGCTCACTAGAAGATACCACACCTCTATTTCTAAAAGCACCGGCTCATCAAAACTTTATACGTAATAAATTCTAACACCGCAAGATCAATTGAGGCCAACCATTCGGGTTCAAGATGTTTCTCTGATTGCGTGTAAGTGATTCTCTTTGAATATATAGATTTTACTAATTATTGCTTAATTTGTATGGTCATGTTTGTCTTAATGAGTGTTTGTGAATATGGTTTTTTTAGTTCTTTTAATAATCTTGAATACGATTAGTTGTATACTGTGAGCGGGGTGTTTATTTAAGCTTATATAGCAAGCTTATGGCTTATTTAGTTTTCAGCTTATGTTTCATACGCTCACTTTTTGTGCCTTATTTTGAAACTTTTCGGCTTATATGTCCATTCTGTCATAATGAGCTTATGAAACATAAACCCAAAACCAAATAAGCCATAAGCCGGGTATATAAGTCGAAACAAACACCCCCTGTGTTTGTGAAAATGGTTTTGATTGGAGATTAGTTTTTATTTTATTTATATTGGATTGATTTGCTAGCATATGCTGAATGTGATTAGCTCTATTGTGTGAATTAGGGGGTGTTTGTTTGAGCTTATATAGCAAGCTTATGGCTTATGTGGTTTTCGGCTTATGGTTCATATGCTCACTTTTTGTGGCTTATTTTTAATTTTGTTGGCTTATATAAGCTTATCAGGTCATAATGAACTTATATAAGCCTCAAAGTTTCAAAATAAGTCACGTAAAGTGAGCTTATGAAACATAAGCCGAAAGCCACATACGCCATAAGCCTGCTATATAGATTCTTTTATGTCTTTGGAGTCACTACGGTGATGAAAAAAGGTCAGGGTTTAAAAAAATCAGGAAAAAGATTTAGTTTTTATATAAATTTAAGAGTTTTAATTTTTGTTGTGAATTGTATTGGTGAATTGCATTTTGCTTTGTGTGAGCAGGCAATGACACCGTCCTCGACAAACGCACAACAATTGAAGAACCACCCAGACAGCTTTTATTTCAGGTAAATTTGTGATAAGCCATTTAAATGCTTTTGCTTTTTATTGCAAGTTGTGATAATACCATATACAAGTTGAAAAAGGCGCTTCTCGAGTCCAGCTTGAGTAGGAGGTTTACAAATTAGGTAACCCCAGACACCTCCTTGCCTTTATTTCAAATAAGCACTTATAGAAGAGCATATCCCAACTTCTTGAAACCGCTTGCCTGTTAAGGATTAGCATATAAGCAGTTGAGCAGAAAAAAAAGTAATACAAACAACACGACAACCCAATCTTGCTGGATTGGGTTATGGTGTGGGGTTCGGGAAAGAGTTTCTGTATAGAAATATAGCTAAATATGTTTTGCTTGGGGGACTATTTACGTAAAGGTTCTATTTCCTACACCAGAAGGTTTTTGCATTCTTTACCATTTGTTGCTGGTATATAATCTTCAATAGACCCATTTTAGCCCGGGAAACAACCATCCACTTACCATTGTTGCAGCAACTGGTAAGGGGGCTGCATCAATGTTTGAACAAGAAGATTAAGTGGACGGCCTGTGCAACACATGAACATTATCTCATAAACAATGGTAATTACGACTGCTTTATTTTGAATCAACATTTTTGAGTGTATATTAACATAGCCCTGCTTTTAGTTTTCCTCAATCTTCTACATGGCCCGTTTTGTTAAATTTGTGTTGATTATTATGTTCAGATGTTGAATTTGAGTGATTTATTGTGTTCGGAGTTACTATGATGTGTATAGAGGTAGAATAGGCAGTATCCATACCATGGAGCAACTGTTGGTTCAACTAATGATGGTATGATCACAGCTACGGGTGCAGCCGCTACAGCTGTCGCATTCTATCCATATCTAAAAATGGCGGAAGGTGGTCATGGAAACTATGCAATGGGTCAGAGCTATTGTGTGTACCCACACCATCTCTACCAGTCTTCTACCATGAATTCCTCTAGAGGGTACGCGCAAGAATATGGCACCCCAATCTCCCTCGCAGCTACTCCTGCAATGCAACCAGCATGTATAATTTGAATTCCATTTCCCTATCAACATTAGCTTATTCTTCGTAAAAAAGAAATATATTGACTATAATCATTAAACGATCGATTTAAATAACAATTGGTTTGCAATATTTAAGTGCATAGTTTTAGTGACATTTAAATATCATCCCAAAAGAAAAACACCCTCTAGGCCCCTATTAGTAACAATAATGGTTGCTGTGAGCCAGGATGAGAGTGTTGTCTTGGAGCGTTTGGATCTGTGGTGGTGGTGTGAGTGAGGGTGGGAGTGGGGATCGTACATTGTGTTTGGTGTTTGCTTATTCATTTTTTAAACATTTATGGGGTAGAGACGAGGTTTGTCTTTCACATTAGCAAACGGGGTCAGAGTATGTTGCTATCTACCGCAAAACTTCAGTTTCAGGGATGTTTGAATCATTTTAAGGGTGTTTAGGACGCTTTACTGATTGTTTGGGGCTGCTGCGAAAGTAGAGTTTGGCCCCATAGGAGATAATTTGAAACGGTCAAAGTATATATAAATGGATGTTCGGGGTTGACGTACAACCGCATCAGTAAAATGGGTTTGGCTTGGTATAAGGATGTTCGGGGTTGACGTACAACCACATCAGTAAGCGTTTCTTTTCAAGTACTCCTTAAGGTGTTATTCGAAACAAACTATTAGACCTTATAAACTGATATTTAGAATCGTTTTACTAACCACTAACCGATAGCTTAACAGCTCAATTATCACACAATTATAGAACCTCAACTAATACTGATATGAGTCGTACGGTAATCTCTTACACTAAGACGCATTATTCTCACTTTTTTTGGCAGCATTTTTGTCCGATAATTCTACTACTATTTGTTGGTGACAGTTGAAACTAGGAAAAATGGTAAGTGTGTTCTTACTTCCAAAGCGTAACATGTTCTTTTTAAATTTGCCAGTCAGTTGAAAAGATGTGAGTGTGTGATTTGATTTCAGCGAATCGTGATGTCACTCATAAAAGTGTGTTTAAATTAGGATACGTTGTGCCACAAGTTAATGAACTCTGTGTGTGTGTGTGCGCGCGCGCGCGAACAAGTAATGAACTCTGTAAATTGACTTCGTTTGTGTGCGCGTGCGAGTAAGTTAATGAAATATGCAGATCGGTCAATTTAACAGTTTCTTATAATAGTTTGTGTTCTCTAAGGTTCTTTATTAGAGTCAAATTCTGTTTTTGCATTTCTCAAATCGCTAAGAGTTATGCACTGTGAACCGTTATTGGAAGCTATTTCAAAGACTTTTTATAATGGTATCCTGTGTCAATAAGATGGATTGATAAACTAAGACAAACGCCCCTCTAATAATTAGGTTTTTGAGTTTATATGTAGTGTTAGATAGTGCTTATGTCCCACTTAAGTGCTTACATCTTATGCGTACCAAACGGGTGGGTTGATGGGTGTTCCGCTCCTAATAATATTTTTTCAGGTGTTTCACATTCATCATGCTCAATCTATCACTGTTATGTTGGAGTCTCTTCGTGGTTTTCGGTGAGAGCAGCCATGTCGGACGTCATTTCATGTTTAGCCTTCACAAAACTGGAAGAACGGTTAGTTAACTATTTTCTCTTAATGATTTGGACTTGCTTCTACCTTTCTTCTGCACATATTCTAAATACCGCGATGTCTTATTTGATACGTGACGATGAACGTAACTTATGTGAGAAGTTGGAGCTTTAGCTTCGAAAAGATGTAAAATATTAAGTCAGATGAGCCAACTAAATCATCTATCATATACAACACCTAAGAACCCGTAAGTTCAGAAGGAGTAACATTTCGTCATACACACAGCGCTTTAGTATAACTTCACTTGGTGTTCAGTTCCTACTTTTGACATGTTATTCTTAATAGCCATCGGTAGATTCGAATCAAATCAAATCAGGTTCATTAGCTTTGTAGTTATCGATTGTTCATAATTTTAGCATACCTATATAGCTTGGTCATTTTTACTTAATTTTAGGAGGCGTGTTGTTACTCTAAACAACCTTTGATAATAGCATCCAAATACCCCTAAGAATGTTATAACTATCGTAAACATGTATGTATAAAACAACCGAAAATCGTTAGTAAGTGCGGTTTTATTTTCTTGCAATAGTGAGTGTATGAAAGTATTGTGGACTTGATTCAAATTTTGAAAAATGTCAACTTATAATATGTTGGTTCATTAACAAAATATATTTACACAACGAATGCCTACATGGATAAAAGCGCTTTCAAATAAAAAGTGCTAGATAAAGCAAGTTTAGCCCATGCTAAAGTCTGCTTGGACCCTAGGAGTAATCTTTTGATGCTTATTAGTGTGTAAACTACTTTTTGAAATGTAAATATGCTTAACAGCATGTGAGTTTTTTTTCTTTTTTTGAAAAGCGTATGAATTGTTGGTTTGTCGCCTATAACACGGAGTAGTTAAGTGTTAGAGAGAAAGGTACTAAGGTGCAATTAGCGTACGGTTATTTATAGACAGATTATTAACATGTCAACTTTTATACTCCTATCAATATTTTTATACCAAAAATAGAAAAAGAAACAATTCGTCATACACACAGCCCTTTAGTATAACTTCACTTGATGTTCGGTTCCTACTTTTGACATGTTATTCTCAACAGCCATCGGTAGATTCGAATCAAATCAAATCAGGTTCATTAGCTTTGTAGTTATCGATTGTTAATGATTTTAGCATACCTATATAGCTTGGTCATTTTTACTTAATTTTAGGAGGCGTGCCGTTACTCCAAACAACCTTTGATAACAACATCCAAACACCGCTAAGAATGTTATAACTATCGTAAATATGCATGTATAAAACAACCAAAAAATGTTAGTAAGTCCGGTTTTATTTTCTAGCAATAGTGAGTGTATGAAAGTATTGTGGCATGTGTGACTGTTGAAAGTTCTTTGGATATGATATAGGGGTTAATGTTGGAGATACACACTAAAGACTGAACTGCCATGTGTCGAGTCTGATTTCTGTGGTAGATTTTTGACAGACGAGGAATATTGGATGCTCTTAGCATGTGTTGGGTCTGATTTCTATGGTAAATTGAGTGTTACACTTTTCTTCCTCATTGTTTTGTTTACTGTCATGATTAAGTGTTACAGCCTATAGGCCTATCTGGTCTTGGTAGTGCATGGTCTGTTGAATATGTATTCTACTAAAGCAAGTACTTATGCAGTTTTTCTAATACTTTCAGGGAGATAAAACCCAAAGCCGAAGAAAGAAGGGAGAAAAAGGTAACCATAGAAAGTGGCGACACCACTGAATTAGAGCAAAAAGATGCGATTGGGCAACGAATAAAATACTTCAGGTGCCTGAAGACTATCGTGTTGCAGTTATCAATGCTATTGAAGCAGGTTAGTTGGTTTACAATTTGTGAGCAACAAACCAAATAAATTTTATCGGTCTGTAAAAAGTGTGTAAAGTTGCTACATATTATGTTATTGCTATGTTAATGTTTGGCTCAATAAAGTCATATCAGGTTCAACTGAATTATAATTAGCGTGTTGTATTAAAGGTTTTGATGGCATTGAAATACATAAGTTTCCTTTGCAACATGGTTTCATTCTCAACATCTTTGAAAGAGGTTTGAGAAAAAGAAGGGAAACTGTTGCAGCCAAAAACTACATGAACTGATTTTCATTATCATCATTTGTCACTATTCCATTTATGTAAACTATAAGCAAAATTTGGTTTGTTTCATTTAGTTCCTATTATTATATTATGATTTATTTTAACCAAACCGCCCACCCTTATTGCTACCTCTAAAGCTAAGTATCTGATTTACTGCCTATTATTGTATCATGATTTCAAATGTGTAGTTTTTGATAATTAGTTTAGGAGTAGTGTGACATTGTGATACAAATTAATTATTTAGGTATCGATTCTCGATGCATATTAGAATCATTCTATATGCATTTGTTCTGACAAAACGCGCCGCAGCGAAGCGCGGGTTTTCAAGACTTGTTCAAAACGAATAGCGTGAAAGGTAAAAGTATACAAGTATAATTAAAAGATTAGATATAAAATATTTGACATAATTTTATTTGAAATGTAATTGCTAAGTTACAGCTACTCCTAGTGCAAAGAAAAAAAAAGAAAAAAAAGGGGACAACAGCGTGTTGTGCCCCCTTATACCCTTTTCCCAGTGTTGCCCTTTTTACTAATAGAACCTCCACTCCTCCCAAACCATCATTGCAATGGATTAACTGTTAAGTAGCGATCGTCTTGGCTTTTGTGAGCGGCCAATTAACCATAGCCATTCGTAGACTTTTCTGAAAAACACAGGACTCTGTTAAGTGGTAACACGATGTATAGAGTCTGACACCTGCCCGGTGCTGGAAAGTCGGAAGGAGAAGTGTTATAAGCTTTGAATGGAAGCCCCGGTAAACGGCGGCAGTAACTCTAACTGTCCTAAGGTAGCAAAATTCCTTGTCGCATAAGTAGCGACCTGCACGAATGGTGTAACGACTGCCCCGCTGTCTCCGACATGGACCCGGTGAAATTGAATTCTCCGTGAAGATGCGGAGTACCAACGGCTAGACGGTAAGACCCTTTTTTTGTTTTTTTTTGAATCTGGGAAAAATGAATGAAAATCAAAGCGAAGGCCCGCCATCTGCTAGCATTGTGGTTTGGAATCGATTCTTTATCAATAGCCCACCCTTTCTTTGAACCTTGTCAATGATCGAAATGAAATTAAAGATATGAACCGAGTGCCATTTGATGAGTAACTGAGAACAAATGAGAGGGATATGGAAAGAATGAAGTAATGAAAGAGGAAGTCATTGCTAGTAGTAACGACTTGTCACGATCCATTGGTTCATATAGAATCCATGTCCTAGGTGTATCAAAAAACATTCTTTTCACTAAGCGTATATAATAAAATAGAGTGAAAGGGTCCACCCCGAAACCAAGGGGGTACTAACTAACAGCCGAGTCCTCTCCGAACCGCAAGAGATAGTTGCCCATCATACGGCTCACCAACTTCACTTGCCTCTATGGGGGGCTCGCTCCGGGCGATATTTAGGAGTGTTATTTATTTAAAACTTAAGTTTTAATTACTTGATATGCATCTTTCATCTTTCATTTTTGTTTGTGTGCTAAATCACCATAAAGATAATGCTTTTTTCGTTTATTAATAATATTTTTACGTCCCACAATGTAAGACATATTTAGTTTACCTATTTGTTTTGACAAAAGTTTTTTTTTTGTTTTTTTGCGACACGTATGCACAAATTTTTTTCTTTTTAGGCTTGTCGATTTTTTTTTTGCCCCCTCTCGAAAAATATCCTGGCTCCGCCCCTGCGTACATACATATTCAAAAAGCTTAAGCTTAAACTGGTTGGCTAAGCTTAAGTTAAAAAACTTAATACATTTTCAAAAAGCTTCATGTGAGGAGCTTATGCTTAGCTTATTCGCCGGTACGAGCAATACATCATCTCCTCTTTTATCATATTAGCTAAGAAACTTTATTTTGTACAATTTTACACAACACAACAATTTGAAAAACATGAAATATCAATGACAGATACGAAATGGTAGAAGTGTTAACCTTATTGGCGTCTAATACACGAAAAAAACGATTAAATTGATGGAGATTTATACGTACCAATTAACCAAAAAAACTTTGTATGGACAATACACCGTACTTTTAGTCATTATTTTCATAGAATATTAATTAGCGGAAGTAATTATCAAAACACTGGACTTATAACTAGTAAATCTTAACACACAAGTTTATTAATAATCTTAAAAGTTAATTACAAAATGTACCTTATATTTATAAGAAAGTAAAACATGTAGAGAAAAGTAACCTAGTTAAAGTATAAACTGACTAAAACATTTTAGAACCAACACCTTTATGGCGGCGTAAAGGTACCATCGTACCGTTAATCCCTTTAAGGCGTAAAGACTTAAAGTCTCGAATAAATCATATTCGAGAGTCTACGGCGTAAAGAGGAAGAAAGCTTTACGCCGCAAAGACCACACGTCTTGATAAGTCAAATGATTAATAAGTTTTAAACGAGAACTTGTATATACACTGAATTTGACTAGGGGTCAGCTTTTTACAACTCATTTCCTAAAAAATTTTCCGTCTCCAAGGCAAATACTTTAAAAAAAAACCAAACTTTCAATAAGATAGTAAATGGCACGTATTTAAAAGTCACTCACCAAGTCATTCATGTAATATGGTTATTGAAGTTTTTTCCTTTCTTAAATATTGTTTTTTAATTAAACGCCTACAATTTACACACCCTTCCACTTTTTGGCACAGAACAATTAAATCATCCTTTTGAAATTTCGAAAATGGGTCCCAGTTTAAATCTAAAAATTAATGAGCCGAGCTACTACAGTCTCTCAAACAAACAAAAAAAGATCACTCTTTTGGACTGCATTACATAAACTTACATTTTTACTCATTCAACCTCACTTTATGTTTGAGTTTAAGTGAGCTATGCTTGCGTGATTTGTTTAAAAATCATTGTTACATTTGTTTGGTTGTTGATTTGATGAACGAATAAAGCCTATTTGATCTGGCCGGTCATGTCATTGTTACAGCCAGTATTATAAATTTTGACGTATTATGAAAGATTTATATTTTGTAAACACAATGTTAGCTCGCTCGAGAAAATATAATGTACTCACATCTCTCTAAAAGGGTTATATTACTTAAAATTTACATACTTGTCATTTTGGTGATTAAGTGTACTTAACTTATTTTTTTTCTATTGTTGTGTCTTAACTTTCAAATTTCGACCTTGTATTATTTGTGACCGTTTAACCCTTACATTTTTTAAAAATTAGCGAAAGGTAAAATGGGTCATTTTACATAGGGCCATAATAAAAGGACGAAAATGACACACAAAATCGAAAATTTAATAGTTCGTAATGCTCAATAAGAAAAAAATAAGTTCAATACACACAATAACAAAAAGTGACAAGTATGATATATTTTCACGTAATTATCCCTAAAAAAGAATAACCCCAAAATTGACAAACGCGTTGTATCTGCGAATTGTGTTGCTCACAATCAACGCTCATCTATCTACTGGTATTTATTAGCACCGCCATTGCACTTAGAGCCTCTCGAATGCTTTCTTTAAAACCTCAAATGATACGTTAGAATTTAAACAAACTAGGCAACCCGTAGTAAGAGAGCATCACAAGTAGCTTCATCATCGTCACCTCAGCGTCATATTGGTTTTCTCTCTACAACGAATTTATCATAACTTAGTGTAATAAGACAACCACCTTCACAACAAAAACATACCCAATAAACACATATATGCCAAACATACACACACCAAAACACGCACTCTAAGACTCAGTCTTGGGGACGACGGAGTCCTCCATTTTCTGGCCAAGACGAGTTGACGGTGACCTAATAAGGAAGACACGAAATTGTTTTCCTGCAAACAAGAAGAAGACCTATGCGTCTCCTTATTCGGGTGGACTTGTTGCCATTTACGAATAGTTTGAAGACGCTTAATCCAAAAAGTTATATCATCTCATCTTAACCTCCGTCTCTAAATTACAACCTACCCAATTGAACATTATTATATTTAACCCAAAAAGGTTTCGGAAAACCTTTTATGCATCGGAGACAATTCTTGTCTTAGGTTGAAATTTGATGAGCCAAGATGAATAAGCTATTGTAGCTTTTTTTCACTGAACATGTTCTTACCAGAATCATCAGAAAACAAAATGAATAAAAACCAATCCATATCACAAATTCATCCATACACATCACATATTAATGATCCTTGATTTTTATCATTTCCATTACTAATCAATTCACTTATATATCTTTTTAAACATACCTTGCTACCGACTATACGACTGGGTGTAATGAAGAGATCCAAAAACCGCATTTACCAACGTCACATCAACTTTCCCTTTTTACAACTTATTTCACCACCAATATAGTGTAATAAAACAATCAACTTCATCACTTATATACACAAATATACCCACATAAACACTCAACTTCGGCCCATGACTCGGTCCCCCTAAGACCGAGTCTTCATTTTTTTAAGCCTGAAGATGTGTGCCCCTTTCGAGCGTAATAAGCCCTACGCGTCCAAGACTAGGTCGTGGTTACCTTATTACGCCTGGTCTAATTGGCAATACTTTCCATTATGAATTAAACTTGAATTTTCACACGCATAACGAAGTAAGTTCCCGCCGCATCGTAACATTTTCTTTTCGGGTAATTTCACCATCTGCTTCATTCTAGGTCGCGGTGATGAACTTTTCGAAAGTAATAGAAATGCTCTGATTTTGATACTGGTTGATGGTTCATATTCCTCAATCAGATTAACAACATCTTCAACGCAAGTGATTGAAATTACGCGTTCTAAATCTTCATAGGTAGTTGACCACCTAAGTGCCAAAAAACAAAACTTAGTACACATTTTTTTTTCTAAACATTAAAAGGGTATGCACTTGATGTCAAACTTGTAAAAATACGCCTATACAGATACAATCTAATGTAAACATAAATAGCAAAAACAATTAAGTGAAACTGACCTGAGAAAGAAATGGAACGGCTAACGACCAGGACACGTGTTTCTCCGCCATAGTAACGAAGTTTGCCATCTGGATGACGAGGGAGAATTCTTCCACCATAACTGCAAAGGAATCTGATGGTTGTGACAGATTTAGAACGTCTTGCCATTTTTGGAAAGACGAGTTAGTAAGAAGAGATTAAAGAAAGGCTTTTGGTGTATGTTTTATAAAGCTATAAGAGGCGCCATGAATACCTTATTTATAGCGTTGAACTCAAAGTCAACAATTTTTTTTGTTTTAAATATCTACTATAAGAGAATCCAAAGGAATTTTGTGGAATGATTTGGGCACACTCGTAAGTCGTAACGATATGTATGTAGTTAGTTGTCGACATTTTTTTTTTCTTTTGAATTGATACATATAGTCGATAATTTGAAATTCAGTTTATTCACTAACTAGTTGTGCTTCTGGTTTTCTGTTTAACTGACTACTTAACCGATTCTTCTTAAAAACATATGTTTCAGTACTAGGAAAGAACATAACATTTAACAATCTTTGTCTTGTCGATACAACATATTGCTCATCACAAAATTCCAACATGACTTTGTGTTTTCTCAACCTAAAGCAAAGGCTAGTGATTTGCACACTCAATTTTTTTATTGAGACACTCACTGTACAAACAGTTAAAGCAAATTCTACAAACATGTAATGCACAAAAAAGAGTGTCCTAATAAAAAAATGGAGTTAAGATCAACATAGACCCATTATTTGTCATATATCCAATGAACCAATCCTAGCCACTCATTTTTTTATCAAAAATAAAAAAACTCACTTTTCACCATTTTTTTAAAAATAAAATATCTTACAAACGGTAAATCGTCACACGACAAAAAATACACCATCGCGACGAGTATTTTTTTATCTTTCAGTAGACGGGTGACACGAGATACTTTCGAGGAACTTTTTTTCGATTTTTTTTTCAGTCACGAATTGCGAAAATCATATATGATTCGTATAACGAATCATATATGATTCGTATAACGGATCATATATGATTTCATAAAATCATATATGATTTCATAAAATCATATATGATTTCATAAAATCGTATCTTTTTCAAATTTTGTTTCAGACACGAATACGAAATTTATATGATTCGTATGACGAATCATATATGATTCTTACAACGAATCATATATGATTTCATAAAATCATATATGATTTCATAAATCATATATGATTTCATAAAATCGTATATGACTTCATAAAATCATTAAAAAAAAATTGTCGAAAGTATATAGTGTCGCCCCTCTATAGAAAGATAATTTAATTCTCGTCGCGATGGTATGTTTTGTTTTGCGTAACGATTAACGGTGTGTGAGATATTTAATTTTTTAAAAAGAGGTGGAAAGTGGGTTTTTTTATTTTTGATGAAAAATGAGTGGCTATGATTGGTTCATTGGGTCTATGACAAATGTTGGATCTATATTGAACTTTTGGCTAAAAAAATGAGTGTGCAAATCAATTCCCTGAAGCAAAGCATAGCCGGGACGCTGGGTACTGATTTTGCTAGAAGTGAGAAGTACAACTATATGCTAGTTAATCAAGATTTGTTGTCTAGTTAATGTTGACTTTAGACCAAATGAAAGATGTAAATAAGTTATTTTTGTTAGTGATTTTTACGTAAATAACCCGTTGGGTTTTGTGTTATACCATAGAGACTTAGCAAGCATTGATTTTTCAAATTAACATTTTCGATCGCGCCTAGTATGTAGTGATCAAAATGGTTGACACGTGTCAGCAATTTAGCATACATAGCAATTAACGAAATGGTTTTTGGAGCCCTAATTTATAAATTATTTCGATCGCGCAAGTGAAAGGGTGATCCAAAAAAAAGTTCAGGTAAAGTATTTGGATCACTCAAAAATCATGGTGATTAAATTTTTAGTTTCAAATCTAACCCTAAACTTTTTGATATTTACAAATTTTATATAACAAACTTTATTCGTCAAATATTTAGCAAATATCTAGCGCATTCGTTAATAAAAAAATACCGTTGGGAAGAGCTCTAAATTACGAACAAAACGAGCCCAATATAGATATGTTTTTGACGTACGTACGATTTTATAAAAAATGTTAAAGTTTGATATATATATATATATATATATATGTTTATATGTTTGTGTTTTTACATAAACAACCCTAAACTTTTTGTTATTTACAACAATTTTATATAACATACTTTATTTGTCAAATATTTAGCAAATAACTAGCGCATTCGTTAATAAAAAAAATACTGTTGCGAAGAGCTCTAAATTACAAACAAAACGAGTCCAATATTGATATACTTTTGACGTACGTGCGATTTTATAAAAAATGTTAAAGTTCGTATATAATATATTATTATATTATATAATATATATATTTATATTATATATATATATATATTATATATAATTATATATATATAATATATATATAAATATATATAAATATGATATATATCTATATATTGATTTTTACAAAAACAATTTTTTACAAAAATAACCCTAAACTTTTTGTTATTTACAACTTTTTTATATAACAAACTTTATTCGTCAAATATTTAGCAAATATCTAGCGCTAGATAAAAACGCGAAATGTACACTAGAGCGGAAGGAGAAAGAGGGATGAGAGAGTATTATCCTTTTCTTTTTCTAAAACAAGCATACATTTGTAGCCAAAAATAGAAAAAGTAGCTTACCGTTGTTGTAAATATCAAAAAATTTAGGGTTGTTTTTGTAAAAATGCAAATATATAAATATATATATCAAACTTTAACATTTTTCATAAAATCGTATGTACGTTAAAAGCATATCAATATTGGGCTCGTTTTGTTATTAATTTAGAGCTCTTCGCAACGATATTTTTTTATTAACGAATGCGCTAGATATTTGCTAAATATTTTATGAATAAAGTTTGTTATATAAAAAAGTTGTAAATATTAAAAAGTTTAAGGTTAGATTTGAAACTAAAAGTTAATCACCATGATTTTTGAGTGATCCAAATACTTTACCTGACAACTTTTTTTTTGATCACCCTTTCACTTGTGCGATCGAAATAAAATCATTTCGTTAATTGCTATGTATGCTAAATGGCTGACACGTGTCAATCACTTTGATCACTACATACTAGGCGCGATCGAAAAGGTTAATTTGGAAAATCAATGTCTGCTGGGTCTCTGCGGGATAACACAAAACCCAACGGGTTATTTACGTAAAAATCACTTTTTGTTATGATCGACACCACCTATGTACCAAGAATGAATTGACAGTTTTGTTTTAGTGTTAAAATATCTTAATTTTTAGTGTTAAAATATCTTAAATTTAAGTCGACGTCGATTTTTGAGGTTCCAAACGTAGTGTGATGTTTGTTTTGGTAGGGTAACGCGTAAAGCTGTTAAGTTTTCACTTTATGAAGTATACCTAAAAGATATTATGTTGTATGTCATGTCGACCAATTCAAAAGGCTGAATATTATTAACGTAAGCTACCTAAAAGATGTAGAGTCCAATAAAATAAAATAACACTTTATGTTAGAAATACGAAAGTTTAGGTCACTTTCATAAATATCGTTAGATACCTCGTTAAGTAATATTTGGAAACAAGATAAGCTAGTTAAGGAAAAGCTCATGGAAAGCCCATGGACTAAGCCCATATCCGGCCATATACTAGGTATATAAACCCTTTCCATGCTATGGAAAAGATGTTGGTTGTTTTCATTTTCACACATAGTAATACATGTTTTTCTCTTTCACTTTCTCTCACTAGAAGCAACCTCTCACTCTCTTTCTCTCTCTATATTTCTTCATAGTTCTTTGTGTGGTTAAAGATTACTTAGATTCCACAATTGGTATCAAGATTCATGGGGTGATATTGTTTGTTCTTGTGTTCGTGTTTACTCGTTTCATTTGGTTCAAACCATACAAGAGGTTTTTACCTTTTTGTGGGTTTAAAAACCATAAAGTCTACTACTTTTTTTTGTCTTAGTATCATCTAGTTGCACAAGCAAAACATTGGAAATAACATAAAAATCTTCATTTTTATATGTTTTGGTTTGAAAAGTTGTTTTTGGGTTCAAAATATTGATTTGAAATTTTTTGTGTTAAAAAGTTTAAAGTTTGTATTTTTAAGGTTCTACTAAGCTTAAATAAGTAAGTTGTACAAGAAATTTTGAGTAAAAATGTCAAAAAGTGAGTCTTTTAGTGTTTTGGAAAAGTGAAAGTTCGTTTTTGCAGGAGGCGAATTAAGACTGTTCAAGAAGGCGAATTAGTTTTAGTTTTGAAGGCGAATTAGTTCTTGTTTGATGAAGGCGAATTAGTCAGTTGCAGTAGAAGGCGAATTAGCAATTTGTTGTACAAGGCGAATTAGTTCTTTTCTATTGGAGGCGAATTAATTTCAACTTCTTAAGGCGAATTAATCTCCTTCTCAGTTCAAGGCGAATTACTCCTCCTCTTTACAAGGCGAATTAATCCTTTTTCTAGAGGTGAATTAATCATTTTTTCTAGAGGCGAATTAACCTTTTTGTCTAAGGCGAATTACTTATTCTTTGAAGGCGAATTAATTTTCTTTTGAAGGCGATTTAATCCACTTACTTGGAAGGCGATTTAATCCATACTTTGAAGGCGAATTAATCTCTGGTTCAGAGGCGAATTAATCATAATTTGAATTATATGGTTTATTTCTTTGATTTGTAAAATCCTGTGAAACGTTATTTTCCGGTTTAATCAAGAATAGTAAAATCCCATGTATTCTTAAGATCTAAAACACTTAAACACATCTCACTTTAACACAATTACTTCTTATCACTGTCGGATCAATAAGTAATCTAATAACATCAAAGTAACAATGTCTACTCTTGCTGAATTCATGATACTCTCTGGTGCTGACAATCGTCCACCAATGTTGGAAAAACACCTGTATGATTCTTGGAAAAGCAGAATGGAACTTTACATGCAAAACAGAGAGCATGAAAGAATGATACTTTAATCAGTTGAACATGGTCCACTCATTTGGCCTACGATTGAAGAAAATGGTGTGACCAGGATAAAGAAATATGAGGAATTTGAAAGTCCCAATTAACACGTTTATATAAAATATAACACTTATCTAATGTAAATAACACAAGTAATAACTTTTCAATCGTGTAATGCTTTATTGATTAAGAATCAAAGTATTACAATGTGCTATGGATCGCACAGGTTGAATGACAATGTATGATTACCCTTTGAACAAGTAAACTTGATAGAGTATCAAGTTTACAAGCGAATTTATATAGCCAGCTGATAGGATCAGTGGTCTACTGTGTAAGTTCGACAAATAAGTAAATGACTATAATAACAACAACAATAAAAGCGATAACATTTACTCCTTACAATATTCTCTATTTATACTATACGAGTTAGTGGGGGTAGTTTCAACGTGTCAAAGATCTAGTGGAGGACGTACGAGGTATTTAATGCACGTCCAATCTTGGAAACTACCCGCCCATACTTTAGTGAACAGTTCTGCCAACTGTTCACTACTTTTACCAACTTCGTACTTGGTACAGACAACTCAAATCACCTTTTGTCGCGCCTTTAGGAGATATTGAGTTTCCCGCCTAAACTTCAGAGAACAACTTATGCTCAGCTCGTTCTTCTTCAAAGGGTAATAGGATAGTTAAAGTATTGCCACCTCTGACTCTCCTTAGAACCTCAACGTATTCCTTCTACATACCAGCTGATATCCATCCCAGCTGACGAGTATGTCTTTAAGTAATCTTCGACTTCCTTGACGATGTCTCTAACTCGAATACGTCTGATGTTGCTCTCTGAAGCTTTGCACTCAGAGAGTCCTTTCATTACCTCTGAGTCCACCACTCAGAGGTTCTTTAATACTTAGCATAAAATCTGTTTAAATCTCAGCGCTGATTACTAGGCTCTGAATCGGCCCAACAATCTCCCCTTTATTTAATATAAATTATGCTAAGTAATAATTATTGTAAGTGAGTACACAACTTCTTCTTACACATAATTGACAGAAAGATTAACAAAAGGAACTTCATTGATTTCATTACTTTTTAGCCGAAATACTAAGTACTTTTTTCTACAATCTTTCTAGCCTTCTATACTATCACCCTAGACCTCTATTACATAATCATCTTTCTGAAACATCCCTTTTCCAAAAAAATTCAAGCAAATAATCTCTGAGTCAAATTGATTTGGTTTCGATTTGATTAGTGAACAGTAGGTGTCAAATGAAACTCAGTTTCTCTTTGGAAGGCTATATCCGTATTCCTATTCATGAAGAAGATTCCTGACTCAGGTTCGTTGATGACAAGGCCTTCAATTGGCATGACCCTAGGGGAGGAATCAGGTTCCTCTACATCCCATCAACTGTGATGTTCTCAGTCACAAAGAGTTCTTTGAGAAACTTTGTCCTTTTCCTTTTCTTGTCTTTAGCTGTCATTCTAAAAGTTGTAAGTGCTGGAGGTGGAGGAACTCCTAGCTTTTTACTAAAACCTTATCGTTTGATTTCCCAGATTTTTTAATGCTAGGGCATGAACTTCCAGCCATTTACTAAAACCCAGCGTCTTTAGTCTGAAATTAGGGCGGACAACGAGATTAAGAGGATTGTCGCCTCTGGTGATCTTCATGGTTGCTTGCTTATTTGGATTAACAACATAGCTGATCTTTGTGATTGACAGTTGATCAGCTCTGAAGGAAATTTGATGGTCGTACTCTTCCATCATCTTAGCTTTCTTTACATCATGTTCAGTCCATTTTTGAGCATGAGCCTTCAGTGTGGCTTGGTTGAACATCTTCCTCAGTTCTTGCTCTGATTTTTCTTTCTCAGCTTTCAGATCACTCAAACTCTTCATTTCCTTGAGTTAAGCCATGACTTTCTCCTGACTCAGTGGTTCCTCTAGAGTGACAAAGGACTTGAGACTTGATATTTTGGGAGCTGAGCCTCCTTCTTCCATGAAATACATAATGTCCTTTAGTGGCTCTTCAGTGGCAATACCTTTCCCTTTAGATTCATTTCTGGAAGGAGTTGGCTCTCTTGGAGGTGTAGGAGAGAAGATAGATGATGTGGTCTTGGAGAGATGTTCAGTGAATTGATCCAGAGTTATTTTATAAGCTTCAGTGACTTTAGGAGGTTCAGGCATGATAGACTTCAAAGGAGTTGGTGATGGAATTAAGAACATCAGTTTCTTGGTTGGAGGTTCATCATCGATTTCTTTCTTTCCTGAAGTGTCTTCTTCTAAGGTATGAAGGACCATAGCTTTTTCTTCATTGACAATGGGAGCTTGTCCTGCATTTGGTACAACTTGAGCTGATCTCCCCCTAAATAATAGCAACAGTGGTGGTCCCTGAGTCTTGCTCCCCCTTAGTTTGATTAGGGTGTTGAGTATCTTTTTCTTCAGCAGGTGATTCAGGGTTATTTTTCTCCCACTTCTCCCCCTGAGCATTAGCCTTTTTAAAGACTTCTGATGCTTCGAGGAGGGAAACCATGTCCTGAAACATGATCTAAAGATCCTGAACATGTTGGGAGTTTGTGTCCACAGTGGATGCACAAAAAGAGAGCTTGTTCCGAACTTCTTTCATCCCTTTTCGGACCTGGATTTATTCATTTTGTTGTGAAGGGATCTGCACTGCTCCTTCTGAAGTAAAACAAATCTCTGGCTCTCTAGTTTGTTGAAGGCATTAAACTCTTTGTACATTGGTTTCAGAAGAATGTTAGGTAACTGATCGTGTAAGTTCTTCTGAACCTGTGCCTCAACCTGAGGTAACTCCTCTGAAATGGATTCCGAAACAGAACGTTTGATGGAGTCCTTAAGCAACTGAGGAAGAGTATCTTTCAGCGCATCAAAGAGTAGACCAGGCAGCTGTGATTTCAGTGTATCAGCAACTATTGCAGGTACAGAGGATCTCATATCCTCAACTACCTTCTTGGATATGCTGCTCTCTAACTGATCAATCATGGTATTAAGTATGCCCAGCTTTGCATGAAGATGACCAAGGGGGTCTGACTGAGCTGACTTACCAGCGGAAGCGTGTAAGGTATCAGTACCTTCTTCAGAGACATGATCAGCAGAGTCTTGTGTCTCAAAACCATAAATAGAGGCCAAATCATCACCAGGTATGGACCTTAGGCCAGAGAGAGATTCAAAAGCATCTCCTTCCTCAACGTCTTTATTCTGATCATATGAAGAGCTTTAATGGATGAACAGTGAACCAGAGATAGTAGCAGCTTGATAGGACTTGATGATATTGATCTCTAATTCAATGTCATAAGAAGACTCAACATTTTCTTGAGCACCATGAGTCTTTGAATCAACTTTATCCATTATCTGCTCAAAAGTGACCTCATCCATAGCTACAAACCCAATATCCTTCACTTCCTCCTTAACATTTTGGTCTAGTACCTGCATAAACTTGTTAGATAAACATTGTGAATTTGTAATGAGGTTGAGGATCGCCATTCGCTGCCCCTTTAAAGACTGGGTGTTATTATCTAGTACCCTCAAAAGTTTAAAACTTTTGGGACTCTTTTCAGTTGTAAATTTGTAATAAAGGGAAGGATTGCCAGTCACTGCCCCTAAGAAGACTAGGTGTGATTATCCAGTCCCCTCAAAAGTCCTAATACTTTGGGACTCTTTTCATTGTGAGTTTGTAATATAAGAAAGGATCGCTATTCGTTGCCCCTAAAAAGACTGGGTGTGATTATCCAGTCCCCTCAAAAGTCTAAGACTTTAGGACTCTTTTCATTGGTTAAGGGGACCTTTGAGTCTGAGTGAGTACAATGCATACATAGGTCAACTTTCATGCACGGATGGGTTAATCTAGCAAAGTCTAGAGTTTTCAGAGTCAACCATCAGGCATTTTTAGCCTTTCAGTATCATCCCCTAAGTGCAGACACAGAGTGTACAAAAAATATGGGAAATTAAGTGCTGACTCTGACTCTTTATTGGGTCGGGGGTAGCCCTTAACTTCACCACTCTCTCATAGAGAAGTTTAAGAGTAGTTGCTTGCAGTGCCCTTTATATTTAAAATATTGTTACCTTTTCGACTTCAGTGGCTGAAGGCTGGTTTACTCGCTCCTCTGCCAACTCAGAGGCTACTAGACTCTTGGTGGCGTCAGCGGTGGCCACTGTAAATTTAACGTGCTGAGTCTCAGCGACTTGTTTCTTCAAAAAGATGACCCTGACCTTATATGGAGACTTTGGTTTGGAAGAAGGTGGGATTATCTTCTTCTTTGTCTTCAGGTCAATTGGTGCGTTGGACTGAGTGACAGGCTGCACAGAGGCCCTAGAGAAGGACTTATCAGCTGTGTCATCAGTATTTACCTCCCCAGGGGGAGGGATCAAAGATTGTTCAGGCTCTTCAGAAAGTTTAGCTACTTTTAACATGTAAGAAGTTAAAGGAACTTCAGATGCTAAAGGTTTTTGAAAAGAAGCAGCTGTAATGGTGTGGGGTTTGACAAGAGTGAGATCATTGCTGATGTAGTTTCTTCCAAGCAATTTTTCAAAAATCAGGGATAAAAACCTTGTATAGCAAATATTCAATTCCCTGTTCTTCTTCCCATTTTGAAGCTTATGAACCAAGTCTGAGAAAATAATCCCCCTAATGTCAATCTACAACCCCCAGATAAGACAATATGCAATTGTCTGCTGATTAAGGTTCATTTGGTCATGTGATCCCTGCATCTCACCCAAACAATTGACAATATATTGCATGAAGAGTTTCCAAATGGGTGTAAAATACTTCATCTTTAGGGGTGAAGAATTAACAAGGACAGTGGATGAAAGGGTTGGTTTGTCCTTGTCAAATAAACCCAAAGTTACCAGCCCAGCCTTTACGGTCTCCTTAGGAGGTAGAGGAACAACGTCCTTACAAATGGGTAGGCCAATGGCGGATATGAACTCATTTTGAGTAAAGGACACGGGTTTATCCCACCATGAACGTAAGAAAGTGATGGTCTTGGTCTCTTCTTCAACCTCTGATGTATACCAAAATTCCTTGAGGTATTCCGCATACATTGCGGTGGGTTGAAGGGTTAGGGCCCTATTGATGCAACAGTTTGAGAGAAAACTAAGCATCATCAACATAGAACTGGAACATAGGGTGGCAAAACTAATTACCGAGAATGAGCATTTGAAACAGACTTATAAACAACTCTATAATTCAATTAAACCATCGCGTGTTCGTACTAAAGAACATGCTGAATCTTTGGTTAATCAATTAAATCAAAAGTCTGTTGAAATTACTGATTTAAATGCTCAACGTCAGGAAAAAGTTTTTGTCATAAAAGCATTAAAAATGATCTTAAGAAAATAAAAGGAAAAGACATAGTTGACAATGCTGCCTAAGTGTCAAAAGCTACCACTATTGCTCCAGGAATGTATAAGCTTGACCCAGTAACTTTAGCTCCTATGGGTAAGAATAATAGGGAAACTTACATATACTACCTTAAGCACACTATGAAACAAGCTGCTATTCTTAGGGAGATAGTTGAACAAGCCTACTCACTTAACCCTTCAGATAGTGCATCTTACTCTGCCTGTAAGTATGTTAAGCTGATTCAAGAGTTTCTAGGATATATTAGAGATACTTTCCATGTTATTCACAAACCTAGTAAGAAATTAGTTGTTGTCACGCCTATCAACAAAAATAAAACAGTTAGGTTTGCTGAACCCGTCACATCATCAAGCACCTCCCAAAAACAGTTAGGTTCTTCCTAAATAAAGACCAAACAGACCACTAACAATTCTGTGTCAACTTCTACAGGATTAAGCAGGTCTACTAAATCTAGCAGGTCAAAGTCTATAGACAATACAAAGAATGATAGGATCCTGCAGATTTCAAGTAGTACCCAGAAGAAGAATAAAGTAGAAGACCACTCTAGGACCGTTAAATCTAGTTTGAATAAAACGAATTATGTTCTTGAACCATCTGGAAATGCAAATGTGCAGCATTTAAAATTAAATACAAATTCTGAGCTAATGTGCGTTAAATGTAATAGTTCTATGTTTGATGCTCAACATGAATTGTGTTTCTGATATGAATGCGAGTTTTAAATCTAAGTCTGTTAAGAAAGATAAAAAGAAAGAAGAATGGAAACCTACAAGAAAAGTGTTTACTAAAATTGAATATATCTAGAGACCCAGAGGAAGGACTTTCACTTTAGTTGGAAATACGTACCTTTTAACTAGGATTACCGCCACTAATAAAGTGCCTCTTAGGGAACCCATTCCTCTAGAAGTAGTTGCACAAGAATCTATAGTAACTAAGGTTTATACTAGGAGACCTAAGGTACCTACGACTAATGATTCTAATAGCAAACCTAAGATTACAAAATCTGTGATTTCTAACAAAACAGAACCCGGTACATCTCGGGGATCCAATACTTCAGTTGCTTCATCTTCTTCTTCTCTTATTGATCTCAAGTTGTCCAAATTGTTTTGTGGTATTTGGACTCCAGATGCTCCAAGCACATGAATGGAGATCGCTCTCAACTCACCAATTTCGTTCACAAGTTTCTCGGTACTGTCAAGTTCGGTAACAACCAGATTGTAAAGATTATGGGGTATGGTGATTATTAGATAGGGAATATCACAAATTTAAGGGGTTATTATGTGGAAGGACTAGGACACAATCTCTTCTCCATTGGTCAATTCTGCGAATCAGATCTTGAAGTAGCTTTCAGAAAACACACGTACTTTGTTCGTAATCTGGAAGGTGTTTATTTACTCTCAGGATCTCGGGAAACCAACCTTTATACATTGTCAATTAGGGATATGATGGCGTCTTCTCCAATTTGTCTTTTGTCCAAAGCCTCAAAGACCAAATCTTGGTTATGGCACCAACGATTTTCACATTTGAACTTTGGTGCTATTAATCATTTGGCTAAAAATGGTCTCGTACGAGGTCTTACCAAAGTGAAATTGAAAAAATCATCAGTGTTCAGTATGTGCTATGGGCAAAACAAGAAACGCATGTGCTATGGGCAAAAGCAAGAAACAATCACATAAACCTAAATCTGAAGAAACCAATCAGGAAAAACTATATCTTTTGCACATGGATCTTTATGGGCCTATGCGTGTTGCAAGTATAAATGGGAAAAAGTACATCCTCGTTATTATGGATGATTACTCTCGGTTCACATGGGTAAAGTTTCTAGCATCAAATGATGAAGCTCCCGATTTCATAATCAAGTTTCTGAAGATGATTCAAGTTAGGTTGAATACGCTTGTTAGGAACATTCGTACAGATAATGGAACTGAGTTTGTCAATCAAACTCCGTGTAGCTATTATGAGAGTGTTGGTATCTCTCATGAAACATTGGTTGCGCGATCTCCACAACAAAATGGTGTCATTGAAAGGCAAAATCATACTCTTGTTGAAGCCGCTTGAACAATGTTAATCTATGCAAAAGCTTCTTTATTTCTATGGACCGAGGCAATCGCTACAGCATGTTACACCCAAAACCGATCCATTATACGATGCCACCATGGAAAAACTCCTTATGAGCTCTTACATGATAGAAAACCCGATCTATCTTACCTTCATGTCTTTGGTGCACTTTCCTATCCAAACAATGATAGTGAGGATTTGGGCCAACTTCAAGCTAAAGCTAATATAGGTATTTTCATTGGATATGCACCTAAGAAGAAAGCTTACCGTATCTACAATCGACGTACCCAAAAAATCATTGAAACCATTCATGTCGATTTTGATGAGCTGTCAGCTATGGCTTCTGAACAAATCAGTTCAGGACCCAGTCTTCAATTTATTACTACTGCAACATCCAGTTCAGGACTCGTTACAAACCCTATTCCTCAACAACCTTGCAATCCACCACCAAGAGATGATTGGATTGTTTGTTCCAAAACCTATGTTCGGATGAAAGTACTTTTCCTCCCAAAAACTATTGTTGTCTCTCCAGTTCCAGTCGCTGCTGCACCAAGAGCTGTTGATTTAGCCGATTCACCTGTGTCTACGTCAATTGACCAAGATGCTCCATCAACAAGCATCCCATCAACACAAGATCAATAACATTCTCCAATTATTTCTCAAGGTTTTGAAGAATCACCAAAAACACCACATTTTCATAATGATCCACTTCATGAATCTCTTCATGATGACTCGACTTCTCAGGGATCGTCATCTAATGTAAGACCAATCCACACTCTATTTGAATCACTTGGTAGATGGACTAAGGATCATCCTATAGAAAATGTAATCGGAGATCCTTCTCATTCTGTCTCCACTAGAAAGCAACTACAGACTGATGCCATGTGGTGTTATTTTGATGCCTTCCTAACTTATGTAGAACTAAAGAACTTCAAACAAGCAATGACCGAACCGTCATGGATCGATGCAATGCAAGAAGAAATTCATGAATTTGAAAGGCTACAAGTTTAGGAATTGCTGTCGTATCTAGACAAAGTCAAGTTGATCAAACTAAAATGGATTTACAAGGTCAAGACAGATGAATTTGGCAGGGTACTAAAGAATAAGGCAAAACTAGTTGCTTAGGGATTCAGGCAAGAGGATGGTATCGATTTCGAGGAATCATTTGCACCGGTTGCAAGAATAGAGGCCATCTGTATCTTTGTAGCAAATGCAGCCAGCAAGAATATGATAATTTTCCAAATGGACATCAAAACAGAATTCTTAAATGGCGAGCATAAAGAAGAGGTCTAAGTTTCTCAACCAGAAGGATTTGTTGATCAGGACAACCCATCGCATGTGTACAAGCTTAAAAAGGCTCTATACGGTCTTAAACAAGCACCGCATGCATGGTACGACATGCTGTCAAGTTTCCTCATTTCACAACATTTCTCTAAAGGTGCAGTGGATCCAACACTCTTCACACGGAAAGCAGGAAACGACACATTACTGGTACAAATTTATGTTGACGATATAATATTAGCATCCACTAATACTACTATGTGTAATGAGTTTGCTAATCTTATGACCACTAAGTTCAAGATGTCGATGATGGGGTCAGATGTCATTCTTTTTAGGATTACAAATCTCTTAAAGTCCCAGAGGCATCTTCCTAAACCAATCAAAATATGCTTCTGAAATTATTAAAAATTATGGTTTGCTAACTAGTGATTCTGTAGACACACCTATGGTGGAAAAGAATAAACTGGATGAAGATATACAGGGGACACCCGTTGATACTACACTTTACTGTGGCGTGATTAGATCCCTCATGTATCTGACATCCAATAGACCCGACCTTATTTATGCAGTCTGCTTATGTGCCCGGTATCAGGCAAAGCCTACCGAAAAGCACTTAAATGCGGTTAAACAGATCTTTCGATACCTAAAGGGAACCATTAACATGGGTCTCTGGTACTCGAAGGATACCAGTATATCTCTAACAGCATATGCAATGCAGATCACGCGGGGTGTCAGGACACTAGACATAGTACATCAGGAAGCGCTCTATTCTTAGGTGATAAACTTGTTAGCTGGTCTTCCAAGAAGCAAAAGAGCACTGCGATCTTGAGTACATAGGAGTAATATATTGCCTTATCTGGGTGTTGTGCTCAAATCCTATGGATGCGTTCACAGCTAACAGATTATGATTTTCAATTCAATAAGATTCCTCTGTACTGCGATAACAAAAGTGTGATTGCTCTATGATGCAATAACATTCAACACTCAAGAGCCAAGCACGTAGATGTACGCTACCATTTTATAAAGAAGCAGGTAGAGAAAGGAATAGTGGAACTCTACTTTGTTCGGACAGAATATCAACTGGTTGACATCTTTACCAAACCCTTGCCAAGAGAAAGATTTAATTTCTTGATCGAGAAGCTATGTATGAGAAGCATGTCTCCGGAAACACTAAAACGTCTGACAGAGGAAGAGGGCGAGTAAAGGTGGTTACTCGCGGTATATCATGTATCATATGTACATAAGAAAACATAAAAACACACAAATATTTTTCTTTTATATAGATTTTTCAAAAAGAAAGTTAAAAATTAAAAAATCAGAAAAATATAAACAGATGTATCTCTATGAAGATTAAATAAACGTTGATAATCTTCTAGGACCGTTTAAGCCATCTAGGATATAATAACATTGAACATAGAATAATGCATAGCGGAAATAGCATAATGAACAAAGTTATTTCAACAAGGTTTTTCATTCATATCATTCACTCTAAGCCTCAATTCTACTTTGATCAATAGTAGAACATTTACATCAATAAACTGTAACAAGAATCATAAGATCCTTGAGGCTACACCATACAAACTGGACGTCTACATTTTTCTTGTGATACACACACACATTTTTCTGTGTATATACAACTACACGACCTAATGTCTCTTTATATAGTAGAGATCAAATAGGTTTACAAAGGATAAGAACAAATATAATTAGGAAACAAATAATATCTTCCTAACTTTTATCTTTATCTTCTATATCTTTTATCTTCTTAAGGAGATCTTTTAGAATCTTCAAAATCATCCATCTTTTGAAGAATTCCAGCTTTGCGTTTAAGTCCTTCTTGTTTTATTCTTTTATTTATTTTGTCTCTTCAAATCAATAATTCTCAACAATCTTCCCCTATTTGATGATGACAAAACAAATAAAGTCGTGTGCAAACTTCATCATAAAGCCTTTAATTAAAGCTTCCCCTGAAGTTGAGATGTAAGCATCTCCCTGAATGAAATAAAACTTCCCCTTAATTCATATTTCCTTTGTACCATGCCACACCAAGGATCTATAAGTTGCAACCTGTTAACATCTTCTTCCCCTTTTTGTCATAATCCAATAGGGAACTTATGAATGTAAGCGACTTTGATTTTGACCACTACAAACCAATATCACACTTCTAATCCAAGCCTTCTGACTCCTCAAATTACCCTCCATGTCGCACCTTCAGATAAATGAACTTGAGCAGTAGATATGTAAACTAGCAGCAGTAATAATGACTTACAGTAGCAAAAACCTTCACCTCATGTGGTGCATGTAAATGGTTTAACATTTTAACAATAAGCTTTTCCTGAAACCCATATGTTAACCATTTCGTGAATCTTCAATTCTGTAAGCTCTATGTAATGATTACTGATGAAGAAAACTAAGTATAACCAACTTGATGCTGAAGTAGAATAACCCAAACTTGTGTCTTATATCTTGTACTATTTACGTGACGTCAAACTCATACCAAGACCAAAGTATAAGTAGACCGCAACCTCTTTACAAAATCCTCATCTTCTATGAGACACATAACCAAAGTGATAGCAAATGTGAGCATTGAGCACCATAAGTTTGTAAATCACACACCTTTGCTAGATTCGTCAAGTCTTCGTCACATCGTTTCTAAGCACGAACAAGTTATCTTCAAAGTGTAACACCTGCCTTAAGATATGATAAGAACACAAACCTGTGAAACCTCACTTCAACTCTAAATAAGTGATAAACAATCTTCTTCGTAACCAATTAATCCAATAAATTACAAGCCTTTAAACTTTTAAGAACATTAAAACCAAAAACCAAAATCTTCTTGTGTGTGTTATCCGATAAACCAACCAATAATCAAAATTCGTCTATGTCCAATATCGGTAAGTGCTAACAGTTGTAATATATTCGAGCAGTATTAACATTCCATCGCAGCAGTACTAACTATTTAAAGGCAACAATACTAAATATTGCTCGAACAGTATTAAATATAAAAGAGCAGTACTAACTTTTTAATAAGCAGTACTAAGTAATTACCATTGTTAATGTTACTCCTTCCTGTTAGCAATGCTTTATCTGTTACAAAACTATTGCTAAACCGTCACTAATCTGAGTACTCCTTCCTCCCATTGCATTTAGCGACACTTTTTTCTGTCACTAATCTGTCACTAATTTCAATTCTCCTTCCTCCCATTCATTTAGTGACGCTTTAGGTATTACAAGATTGTCGCTAATTTGTTACTAATTTGATTCTCCTACACACGAACCATCCTGATGAACACGCATATATGACAAAGTAAGCTTCAACTAAATTCACATAAGTAGCCAAACCTTGAAACGGATCCTCTGTACGTAACCACCACCATTTTCCTTCAAGAGGTTGATCAGAAGAATCGAATATATCATCCACATGTTTCTCTGTGAACGCCAACCAACCCTCATGAGATAACTTATCTACACCACCACCAAATACATTTGCTAGATGTATTTTCAGCCACCGTAAGCCTGAATCTCCAAGTGGTTTTCCCTCAGCAAACTCAAGCATACCTCGACATAAATCAGACCCTAAATGATTTAAATACGGGTGCATTGGGTATGCACGACCTCAAAAATCAAGATTGTGGGGGTAGTAAAAGCCTTGAAAACAAGCAGTACTAATAATATATGGAGCAGTACAAAAATTCCTTATAGCAGTATTAATAGTAAAGGAGCAGTACTAATTTCCTTTGCGAGCAGTATTAACCAAACAAGCAGTATAAACACATGAACCATACCTGCTGTTACTTGATGTCATTAATACCCTAACACCATACCTTTCTGCTCATTCAAATCAATACCAGCATTTTTTGATTCATCATTCTCGTCTTTATTTCATGCCTTGAAACAAACATAAGAAACCTCATTACATGCTCCAATCTGTTTGACACCATTTGTACTTTTGTATACGCCTTCGTGATATAACATCATGATTGATCAAAGATACATAAGATCATAAACACACATCATGAAGCTTCTTGTAACACAAATGATGAGATCAGAAATAATGAATTTGATAGTTAAAACCCTTCTTGTAATTAGGGTTTCCTTGATCTCAATTTAACAATACAGATCGTGCATCAAAACCACAACTCGAACCCCTTTTAAAAATAGTAACAACAATTTATCAATCGTATTGTATACCCATAACAGGTGGAGAGGACGATCATAAACATTGTTATATCAACTTATCTTCAAAACCCTAGAAAACTTTTTATCCAAAATGATTTCTTGAAAATTAGGGTTTTAAAGTTTCTTCAAAAACCTTGTGGATCCTAGATATCACGAGCCACATGGATCTGATACCAATTGTGAAGATTAAATAAACGTTGACAATCTTCTATGACCGTTTAAGCCATCTAGGATATAATAACATTGAACATAGAATAATGCATAGCGGAAATAGCATAATGAACAAATTTATTTCAATAAGGTTTTTCATTCATATCATTCACTTTAAGCCTCAATTCTACTTTGATCAATAGTAGAATAGTTACATCAATAAACTGTAATAGGAATCATAAGATCCTTGAGGCTATACCACACAAACTAGAAGTCTACATTTTTCTTGTGATACACACATACGTTTTTCTGTGTATATACAAATACACGACCTAATGTCTCTTTATATAGTAGAGATCATCTAGGTTTACAATGGATAAGAACAAATATAATTAGGAAACAAATAATATCTTCCTAACTTTTATCTTTATCTTCTATATTTTTTATCTTCTTAAGGAGATCTTTTAGAATCTTCAAAATCTTCCATCTTTTGAAGAATTCTAACTTTGCGTTTAAGTACTTCTTGTTTCATTCTTTTATTTATTTTGTCTCATCAAATCAATAATTCCCAACAATAATGATACGAGGCTATAAATGAAGTTCGAGCAGAAGTTCAAAAGCTTTTAAAACATGCCTAAATGGCTTGCTATTATTTCCGATAGCAACCCGGTCATCATCTTAAAGGTAAGTATTTCAAAAAGAAAACTTGACCTCACAACGAGAATTTATTCTCGGGCATGGTCAACTTTATGACCATGCAAATGATTGTGATTACTTTGCATCACAACCCATGCTTCCGATATTCCATAAGTGTACGTGTCAATGCACTTATGTGTTCAAATAAGAGAAATTTTACTTTTATGGTGTTGTTTTTCAGAATTAATTTAGATATTCATCAGAAAATCATTTTCAAAGACATTTGATCACTCAAACAACGACTACTGCTCTTTAAATAGAAAACAGGTCATTGTTTGAGGGGGAGAAAATGTCAAATATCTTATTCATAAAATCAGTTGGTGATAAAGGAAAAAGGTTTTAAATAATAACGGGTTAACAATTAAAGGGGAGTTAATTAAATTTAACTTATGTGAGCCTTAATTGTTATGTGTTTATGCCTTTAGGGAGTAAATTGCAAAATATAAGTTGCTAGGTATGATAGTTAAAACATTAAGGACTAAATGTGCCATTTGTTAAACTTGTTTATGCCTAATAAAACTTATCTATAGAATTTGCTAAGTATATAATAGTTGATAGGAAAAAGGATTAAAAATGAAAATTGTTTTATAAACCCCTCACCCCTCGTCTACACATAGTAACAAACACAAACACTTTTCAATTTTTTTTTCCTTTCCCTCACTAAAATCGTCCAACCTTCAACCATCAAATCCAACCATTTTTGTGCTTAAGGTATATCTTAAAGATTGTTCCCCGCTCCCTAAACGTCTCATTTCTCAAAGGAATTAGGGTGAAACCCGTTTTTGAGATCGAAAACCCTAAAAATTGATTTAGGGTTCTTCAAAATCAAAAGTGGGTAAAACCCTAAATTGATTAAGGGGTTTTGTTCGCTTAAGGGTACTTAACACTCCTTTGAAACATTTTTGAATTTCGTTATCATATGATTGAGTTTTATTTGATTCTTGTATGCGAAAATATGTAAAGATGGGTAGAAATAGGAAATGTAAATGGGTTTGTGTTTAGAAAGTGTTAGAACCCACCTTTGTATGCATTTAAGCCTTTATATCCTTTGTTTAGGCATTAATAAAACATGTTTAAGTGATTCATGTGTGTTCGAGCTCGTTTTGAGTTTATTTGGAAATTTCATGGTTAAATCTTGTTGCAAATGATTCATTTGTTGTTATGAGATGCTAAGATACATGTATGAATGACTAAAGATGCCTAAAAGTACTAATTTTTATAAATTTGAAATCTGAGGCGAATTAGGCAAAATATGAAGGAGGCGAATTAAACCTGCCTTGGGAGGCGAATTAATCCACTTCTTAAGGAGGGGGAATTAGTCCTCCTCCTTTAAGAGGCAAATTAGTCATATCCCTTTAGGAGGCGAATTAGTCATATCCCTTTAGGACGCGAATTAGTCATATCCCTTTAGGAGGCGAATTAGTTATTTCCCTTAAGAAGGCAAATTAGTCCTTTCCTTTCAGGAGGAGAATAAGACTTCTTAAGGAGGCGAATTAGACTTATTACTTAAGGAGGCAAATTAGACTTATTACTTAAGAAGGTGAATTAGACTTTTCACTTAAGGAGGCGAATTAGTCTTTCTGCTTAAGGAGGCGAATTAATATACTCCTTTAGGAGGCAATTTACAACAAAGTTTAGGAAGCAAATTAAAATTGGTTAATTTTGCATTCTAAATGCCTGCCTGTCATTAAACAGAATGCCATATAGTGTCATATATAAACTTGGTTATATATAAATTGTATTGGCAAACTCTTAGCAGAATCATGACTTCCAAAGCTCAATAAATTGAACTAGACAATTCCCTTGTTGCCCTTGAGAACCGTTGTGTCATTGGCAAATGCAACTTGAGGATCAATCCATGAATGAAGCCAAAGGAACCTACTTATCAAGTAGCGTTGGATGCACTTGCTCTTACTACATGCTATCCCACATTCCTTATCACTGTTGAAGTTCTAGTCATCTATATGCATCAATTCTGGGCTACCGTCACCAAACACAAAGCATCATATCGATTCAAGATCGATAACAAAAGGTTTTCTGTAAATGGTGAAGTATTCAAAGAAAATCTTAACATCTGTCCTAAGTTTCTGGGTAAAGAATTTGATGAACCTCCATCTGAAGAGGAAGCACTATCATTCATCTTAGAACTTGGTCATTCTAGAGAGATCAAGTACATTACCGATGTGATTGTTGATCATCTGCACCAACCATGGAGAACCTTTGCATCAATCATTAACAAATGTCTTTGTGGAAAGGTATATGGTCTTGATAAGATTCGACTTTCAAGAGTCTAAATCCTATAGGGAATGTACTACAAGAAGAATCTTGACTTTGTTGCTTTAATCTGGGAGGACTTGGCTTACCAGATTGATAACATAGATTCTAAGAAACAAGAAAAGATGTTCTATCCTAGATTCACAAAGATAATCATTCACCACTTCCTCACAAAAGAATAAGTCTATCTCAATGAGGAACAGAATGTTCATGCACACTGCTAGGGATGATAGCGTACTGGGTACCATGAGATTCATTTCCATACATGCAGACACTCAAGTATATGGTCTGAAGCAATGATGAACCAAGCCCTGCTAGACTCTGTTGCTTACAAGACTTAATGCAATTGCTTCAGGAGCTGAACCTCCAAAGTCAAGGAAAAGTCAAAAGAACTCAGATTCAGCCATCTCATCTGAGGAATCTCCTTCCAAGAAGAAGTCTGCTAAAGCTAAGAAAGTTGCTGCTACCAAGCCTAAACCGGCTATGAAGAAGGCATCGGTTAAGGCTGACAGAGGTAAGGGTTTGAATGTTCTCTTATAAGTAGCACTTTCTGAAGCTGCTCAGATCAAGGAGGCCACCAAACAAAGCAAGAAAGAGTTTCATGCCTCACATGCAAGTGACTCAGGTAATGGAACTAATCTTGGATTAGGGGTTCCTGATGAGCAACATCGCAAGATGTTCGGTACAGATGAAGGAACTGGTACTAAACCAGAGGTTCTCGATGTACCCAAATACGATTCTAAAAGTGAGAAAGAGTCTTAGGGTGACAGTGGAGAAGAAGACGATGATGATGAAGATGATTCTATTAATGAAAGTAATGATGGTGATGATAATGACATTGATGATGATAATGATGGTAATGATGGTGATGATGATGATGATAACCAAGAAGTTGATGACATGAATAACGATGATGAAGAGACTGACAGTGATTTAACTGAGTCAGACAGAATTAAGATTCATGTTCTCAATTAGTCTAGCACTGAATACTATAAAGAAGAAGAAGAAAATATTAATGATGAAGAAAAGATGGATAAAGAAGAAGATGATGAGGTCACTAAGGAGCTATATAATGATGTAAACGTGAATTTAGGAAATAGAGATCATGACCGATGCTGATCAAGGTGGCGCAGACCAACAAAATGTTTCTCAAGAGTCAGGGTTTGAGCAAGTAGAGGAAGACGCTCATGTGACACTTACACTGGTCCTTGACACACAGAAGACTGATGAACCAGTACAAAGTTCTTCTGTCTCCTCCGACTTTACAAGCAAGCTCCTAAATCTTGAGAATCCTTCTCTAGCTGACAATGAGATTGCTTCTTTGATGGACACCACAGTTCGTCATGAAGAACCAGGGAGTCAGACATCTCCTCTTTACACCGTTCCAATAATGGCAGTTCCTGAAATCACATCCGTTTTTACAACAACTATTCCTCCACCACCTCCTTTCTTCAATCCTCTACCACAACAAGCAACACCAACTCTGATACCAACAACTTTAGAGACTACAACCTCATTTCTTGCACTTCTAGAATTCGCTTTTGTATTCAAATTCAACGAAAAGGTCACTAACTTAGAAAAAGATCTGTCGGAGATTAAGCAAGTTGACCAGTATGCTCAAGCTCTTTCCTCCATTCCTGCTATTGTAGATCCCTACATTGATAACAAACTTAGAGATGCTATCTAAAAGGCCATTCAGGTACATACTTTGGATTGTAGAGATGAAGCTGAAGCTGAGAAGACGGATTACATAGAACTCTTTAACACATCTACTAGAGCTATTCTTAAAGAAGAGGTCAACACTCAACTTCCTCAGATTCTCCCTCAAGCAGTCTTAGACTTTACAACTCATGTGATAGAGAAAAATGCCACATAATCATTAGAAGCTGCAGTCTTAGCAAGGTCTTCCTCTCAACCAAAGTCTACTTATGAGGCGGCCATATTACTCTCCGAGTTTGAACTTACAAAGATGCTTATAGACAAGATGGAGAAGAACAAATCATATGATAAAGCTGATTATAAAATAGAGCTTTATGATGCACTGATCAAATCTTATGAAACTGATAGAGATCTCTTTGATTCATATGGTGAAGTATTCTTGTTGAAGAGGAGTCGAGATGATAAAGACAAAGATCAAGACCCCTCCGCTGCATCAGACCGAGGGACGAAAAGAAGAAAGTCAAGCAAGGAAGCTGAGTCATACAGAGATTCAAGGTCAAAGGAAAAGAAGTCTTCAAGCACCTCTAAAGATGCCTCATACTCTCAACATAAGCCTTCTGGCAAGTCTGCCCATGCAGAGGAGCCAAGTCATACAATTGATGACTCAGGAGTGCAACATAATCAAGATTTCGACACGGGTAACAATGATGAATAACCCGCTAATAAGGAGGTTTCCAAGGCTGACTAGTTCAAGAAACCCGAGCGACCTCCAAATCCTGATCCTGATTGGAATAAGAGACAACATGTTGACTTCCGACCTCCTTAGACCTAGATTAGTCAAGTTGCTCATGCTAAAGAACTTACTACTTCATTTAATGAGCTCATAAATACTCCAATTAACTTATCTGCATTTGTCCTGAATTGGCTCAACATTAAAGATCTAACTCAAGCCTTTCTGGTTAGACCGACATTCAACCTACTCAAGGGCACATGTAAGAGTCTTACAGAATTAGAGTATCATCTTGAAGAATGTTCCAAGGCCACAACTGAACGACTCGACTGGCATAACCCTGAAGGCAAACTGTATCCGTTCGATCTCAGTAAACCTCTCCCGTATCAAGACCGTCAAGTTATCCATCAGGATTTCTTTATCAACAACAACCTAGAATATCTAAAAGGAGGAGATTTAAGTAGATGGTACTCAACTTTTGTTACAAAGACAAAGGCTACTACATATGAGATTAAATGGATTTAAGTCTTGGTTTGAAATTTGTGGAGTCCCATGAAGGTGATATATGATAAACACGCCTACTGGGGTACTTCATACTAGGGTCCCAAACATCAACATTTATACGAGTTTGCTACCAACATGTCTTCGTCAAAGGTTGTCTACTCCAGAAAATAAATCATTACGGTTACCAGACTTACAATTATGAAGAAGTATGACTACGGTCACTTGGAAGCGATTGAAGTTCGTCGATAGGATCAGAAGCTGTACACATTTTGAGAAGGTGATTTCCCACGACTTCGCCTACAAGACATAGAGGACATGTTACTCTTACTTGTTCAACAGAAGTTGTCCAATCTCACAATAGATAAACGATATGACTTGAATGTAGCACTACGTATGTTCACCAAACATATTGTTATTCAAAGACGGGTGGAAGATCTTCAATTATCTGTCAAAAGTTACCAAAAGAAGCTCAACCTCACCAAGCCAGACTCATACAGATCAGTTCTCAGGAACAAAACCACATACACTTCATACTCAGACCCTCATGAAATGATTTACATGGATCAGTTCGACAGAAAAAGAATGATGCGCACTAATGAACTTCATAAATTTAGTGATGGCACGCTCAATTATGTTCGGACCGTTCTTCACGATATCTCTTCTGGAATAAGGATGGAATACCTGCCAAAGAAGAAATGGAGTAACTTAGACAAGCAAAGGGCTCAGGTTATGGTCCAGGATATCTACAAGCAGCTCTTTGAAAGAAGGCTAATGAGGAATCTGGAGAAGTTTATTGGTGGAAGAGAATACTAGAATGACCTCAGGCTGCTAGAAAGGACAATATGATTCTGTCATATTTTGTCCTATCTCATTTCAGGTCCATCTCTCGTATATAATAACTCTTGTGAATATGTGAATAAATAGTATAGACTAATATTAGGCTAATATCGTGTTTGAGTACGAATTTTTAAGAATTTCTTAGTAAATTCAAAAAAATTTAAATTAATGTACTCAAACACCATATTATTCCCTCATAATTTAAGAGGGAGCATTTAAATGTTCCAATAATCAGCTTGTTAATACTTGGACATTTTTTCCCTAAAACCATAAATATTTGAATCAATTGAAATCCAAAATATCAAGAGATTTGACATTTTTGATAAGGGGAGAAAATGTAATTGAAATATATGGCTAAATATGTAAATTTCAAGGACTCAAGTGCAAACTTCACCCTTCATGTGTTAAATGTTTTTGAATATCGATGCACATGTTGAGAGGGAGCATTAAAAATAGTTTTAAGGATGTGAATAACCAAAAGATCGACCATGTAATTAATTATTTAGAGTTATAAGGTGGTTAAGTATATGTATTCATTCCTACGATCCAGCCAGAACCAGAGGGATCTACCCAGGGACAATCCACTAGATAGTGTAGAAGTCCTTAGGTATGATGTAAAAAAGGAGTAAAAGTTAGATTAAGGGAATAGTGTTGACTGAAAAGGAGCTAGTACTGAAACAAACCCAACAAGGTACTAGTCATGAAGTCTCGGTAAACACTGAAGGGGTCAAAGAATTAAAAAGAAAAGTTAAGATAAATGGTGAAAAGAAATAAGCCCTCCTTACACTTAGGCAGAAACCGGGTCAATACATCTGCTGACAGAATCACAAAGATGATTGCTGACATTAAAGATTGACATCATGGACCTAGTGATGCAATGCACAACCCTCTCTAGCCACTCAGAATCTCTCAAAATATTTCTGTTTCATTTCTTACAGAGATTAAACACATTTCTATTGACTTTCTCACTCCGAGTTAGTTGGTATTGAAAAGGTGGCAGTATGCTCCAGCCTCCGATTACTAAAACTAAATGTGAACTATTGAGTCTAGAGCCAAAAGAGATCATCCATAAATCTCACTAGGACACTATTCAAATATATTTGTTGCTCACACGCTGTGAAAACAAGTAATAACTTAAGAGTCCTACGCATTATACTTGTGATTTTGCTAGAACATCCGAGTGATACTTAAGTATTCACAGTGAAGATGGAAATCCTGCTTGAGCCAACATCAAACAAGCTCTTGGTAAGTGACTAGTGAGATCCTACACGGATCAAACTTGTGATACTGGATATCGATTCGGTCCAGCTTATGAATTGACGGATGAATTTTGAAAAAGATAAAACTGTTGGTGTGTCATATAAACCGTTTGCATCTTGACACATCAACTGATTTTCTAAATCAATTTTCAATCTTATATCCATGGGAAGCCTCACAAGGGTATCTGGACATAGTAAAGCTGAACACGAATTAACGGCTTAATCGGAAAGATAGTAACTTACCAGTTCACTCTTACCGTGTTGTCTACTTTGAGACGCTTCGGTAATGAGAACGGCTAGTACAACTACGAAACCCTGTCAAGGAGATTCTTAGAAATTCTACCTGATCACAGGCAGTATTTATACTAATTAACAGGGAACCATGGTTATTACAACTGTATTCGACGAAGTGACAAAGCCACTTTCGTCCATACGTGTTGATTATCACTAACCCTTTAATGCAGGCAATCTCGACGGTCGTAGCTATTGGATCAAGACAAGTCAAGATTCAATTCCACATGCTCATACTTGACCGACAAAAGTAAAGACATCATGAAAGCTCAAGTACATGTTTCAAGACTTCCTCTACTCTGATACCGTATGTTTTTCTTGAAGTGACGAAGTATTAAAGTCAAAGAATCTCAAAGAAGTTTCCGTCACTCTGATACCGAACGTCTTTCTTGAAGTGACGAAGTGTTATAGTTAAATAATTTCAAGAAAGATATCTTATTCAAGATTTCAAGACCAAGAAACAACAATAGTATGAGCATGTCGGTCAAAAAGTCACAAGTGCACAAGACGGTGACAAGATCACAAAAAGATAATAAGAGATTATGCTTGGTTGATGATCTAAAAAAAGTTCAAGTTCACATACAAGTCAAGCCTATCAGAACAAGCTCAAGCCTAAAGTCAAAGCTCACTATGCCATATTCACAAGATGATGTCAAGAAAACAAATTTGCGAGCACAAGACTGAAGATAAAGCATAGTATGCTAGGTTTAAGTTTTTGTAAAATATAGTGACCTCCCTTAGGGAGAGATTGTTAGAAATACAAAAGTATCAGTCACTTCCATAAATATCGTTAGATAGCTCGTTAAGTAATATTTAGAAACTAGATAGGCTAGTCAAGGAAAAGCCCATGGACTAAGCTCATATCCGGCCATATACCAGGTATATAAACCCTTTCCATGTTATGGAAAGGGTGTTGGTTGTTTTCATTTTCACACATAGTAATACATGTTTTTCTCTTTCACTTTCTCTCACTATAAGCAACCTCCCACTCTCTTTCTCTCTCTAAATTTATTCATAATTCTTTGTGTGGTTAAAGATTACTTAGATTCTACACTTTATTTAACTTGTTTTTCAAGGATAACTACTTTTATGGAGTACATATAGAGTTTGGTAGATAGTAAAATGTATAATAATATTCTAATAATTTTGTTTTGATGTAAAATGTTGTGATAAGTCATATATTTATGGTTTTTTAATGTTTAAGATTTCTTGATAATTTTATATTATACTTTTAATACTTATATAAATATAATATTTGTTCACAATCGAGTTGTTATACTTCTCTCGTCCCATTTTTATTCTTTACGTTTTCTTTTTGAGATGTCCTAATTTAATTGTCCACTACTAAAAATAGATAGGAAAGTTTGATCAAGTTTACTATATTACCTTTATTTGAAATTATTATTACAATCTTTAAAGAAGACTTTAGAGCCCGTATGGTTTGTAATTGGGTTTATGACTGGGATTTAGATTTGGATTTAAATTTGGATTAAAATTTGGGTTTGAATTTAATGTATGAAAGAAAAAATATATTAAAAAAGATATAAATTATTATTTATAATTTAATAAATTGTTTAGAATTAAAATTTAGCAATTTAAATGCAAAAAAAGAAAAAACGTGTGACTGATATTAAAAATGGACCCACTTAAATGATAGATATATGAAAACATAGCATGTAACTCATGATTCTAATATGGCTAAAATTTTGGCTTTAACCCCAATAGTTGGGCCCACTAATATGTTCCAAACAGCGGTTTTCAACTTTGACTCTGAAACTAATTTTATAACCCACTTACCAAACGCACCAGTAATTAATTAGTTAAGAGTAAAAGTGTCATTATGTCAAAAAGTAAGAAAGAGAAAGCATTATAAAATGCACTTTTCTAAACTGTCTGTTTTTTATCGAAGGATAATAATTTTGGGGCGAAGGGAGTATAAAATTTTCATTATGTGTTAAACAACTGGGCTAGCTCAGTTGGTCACCAAGGGTATCCTTGGATATGTTAGTTTATCACCAACCTAGAGGTTGTGGGTTCAAGCCTTGCTGGAGACATGTGTGAAAACTATTGTGAAATAGTGAAAAAATTGCCGTTCTTTAAAAATAATAATAATAATAAAAAAAATTCAGTATGTGTTAATATCGATTAATATCTTGTACTTATTTTTGTTACATGAAGGATTTTACTTTGTTTATTTGGCATTGTGTTTAGGTTGACCTTTATTTGTTAAAATTAGTTATCTAATAACCTAATATTACACATAATATTCTACGAGCTACGCAGAGGAATAAGAACACATATAGCGAATATAATTAACATAAAATATAAACGGGAAAGCGTACCGTATAACAGTCAAGCTATGGAAGAACCAAAGCTTCTTCAAAATACGCATGTGTATTACATCATGCGAAAAACCGAAACCTTCTAAGTTACTAAAGGAAGTAACATCTACGTGTATCCACACTACACGTTAACCAATATCACCCGGATGCTAGTACCTCTAGCGATAACCGAATATTAGAAGATTGAACTTCGAATTCCCTTCCTGTGGATTCCTTAGGACGACTAGAGAGAAGAGAAAAGGAGAAAGGATAGCGATAAATAATCACAAATGGTCTCCTTATATAAGGGTGGAATTAGGGCATTTAATTATGACAACTTAGGCCTAATTAAACAAAAGTCCAACCCTTTCTTTTCCTTCTCTTTTGGTCATCCACTTCACAAGCCTAAACACCCCGTATGTTGACTTTTTAACTTTGTATAATTCTTATGTACATTACACATTAATTAAGGGACTTAAAGTTCATTATGATGTTAATATTCAATACCACCCGGGTAAAGCAAATGTTGTTGCAGATGCTCTTAGTAGAAAGAGTTATAGGAGCATGTCTTGTTTTATTACTCAGCCAAAAATTATAGCTGATTTAATCCGGTTAGAGGTGGAGATATACATAGGTAAGGCAGATGGTGTTATAGCTAAGATGAGAGTTGAATCTACCTTGTTGACGCGTATTAAGGAAGCCCAGAAAGATGACGAGGAGCTGTGGGCTATAATGCAAAATTTAGAAGATGGTAAACATGATGAGTTTTGGTTGGATGAGCATGGAGTGTTATGGTGTGGTGATAGGTTATGTGTTCCCGATGACACCAATATTCAGGAAGAATTACTATCAGAGGCACATAGTTCTCCAGTTTCCATTCATCATGGTTCAACGAAAATGTACTGGGATTTGAAACAAAACTTTTGGTGGAATGGAAGGAAGAAAGATGTAGCAGAATTTGTGTCGAAATGTCTTATTTGCCAACATGTAAAGATTGAGCACCAACAGGCTAGTGGACTCTTACAACAATTAGAAATTCCCGTTTGGAAATAGGAAAATATTACTATGGATTTGGTGACCGGACTACCTAAGACATTGAGGAAGAATGACTCCATCTGGGTAGTTGTTGATCGACTTACAAAATCAACTCACTTTCTGGCGATTCATGAAAGATACTTTGCTGGCAAGTTGGCAGAAATTTTTCAAAAGGAGATTGTTAGAGTTCATGGCACTCCGGTGTCAATTGTTTCCGATCGTGACCCGCATTTTACGTCATAGTTTTTGAAGGGATTCCAAAAGGCATGGGGTACGAAGTTAAATTATAGAACCGCCTTTCATCCTCAGACAGACGGCCAGTCAGAAAGAACTATTCAAACATCGAAGGATATGTTGAGGTGTTGTGCTCTAGAATGGACAGGGAACTAGGATGAATATCTTTGCTTGGTGGAGTTCGCCTATAATAATAATTGGCATGCGGGTATTGGTATGGCACCTTATGAAATGTTGTATGGGAGAAAGTGTAGATCTCTAATATGTTGGAATGAGGTTGGTGAAGAAATTATTGAAGGGCCTGAGCTAGTCAGGATTACTAATGAAGAGGTTGAGGTTGCGATACCCGTGACTTTTTGTTTAGAGGTACCCTTTTTCTTTTTATAGTACCATTTACTCATCGTTGATTTCACGGACGTAATTTTTTTTAAGAAGGATATGTTATAATAAACCGTAAAATAGGAACGACTTATTTTCGTAGATTTCGTAGACGAAATCATTTATAAGGAGGTAATGATATAATACCCGGTATTTTTGTAATACGTATCTTTACATCCACTTGCTTGACTTTCCATCTCCTTATACCGCGTGTTTAACTTTACACCTCCTCATACCACCTCCTGCTTACTTTTACATCTCATACAAAACTCAAAAGAACCCACTTCTTTATATAAGTCTTATCCCCTCCTAGACTAACCTATCACGCTCCATTTACGTTTAACCCTACACTTACAAGTCACCACACGTCACTCACATCTATACAACTAGTTTCTTTTTACTCTTTTGGTCATACGAAGGTCAGGAGTAGGAGCAGTTTTCGAGTTGTTTGAATTCTAGTTATCGTTCGTGACTGGCGCGGGCTTTGTTTGTTTGAGTTTTAGTTTTTTCTCGAGTTTATATCGATCGGTGTTCGCGTAAGGTTTCTGGTTCGAGTTTGTGTTTCAGTTATATTCCTTTGATCGTAGTCTTTGTGTTTGGGTCGGTTTGAACTCTTGTCCCGTTCCGGTCTCTAGTCTGCCCTTGTCTTTCTAAGAGGTAAAACGTAAACTCTCATTTCGATACATATCGTATGTTATTCATAAGTAATAATTAGACATTCTTAGGTTAGAGTTTATATAGCTGTAAAACTAAGCCATGTAAGCAAATGTGAGTTTGAATAAATGTGATCGAGTCTTTTATATAGTTGCTCAATGTTTACGAAATATATCGGTTTAGACAAGATGAACATGTTGGTATAAATAAACTTGCTTTTGTGTTTTAGCATATGGAGAAAATTCATGTATACATCAGTAGGGAACATAGCATGAAGGAGATGATTTTTATGTCTTTCTCATATTGTTTATAAAAGACCCTCAACTATTCAAATCTCTACTAGAGAACTTACATGATATTATATTTATATAATAGAACTTATTGGGATACATACTTGTTTTGGTCATCAAAGTTTGACGTAAGTTTAGTCAATGGTTTTTCAAAAGTGAACCTATCTTTTAAACATGTATATTAAGTTTAAGAAAAAAAATAAAAAAATAAATGAATAGCTTATAAACATGTTTTTAACAGCTTTGTATAAAAACACAACAAGAAGAAAGGTTATTTTTGCATGGCTCACACTTTTTATATTGACATGCTTAAAGCTTACTTGAAAAATATCTTTATAAAATTAATACATGTTAGTGTTTGAAACATTAACTAACACTCTTATAAAAAATTAACAGTAGTAAGTAATAAAACATAAAACCCAAACGTGTATAAAATTATATTAATGACACATCGGTTTAGACTAGAGAACACGCAATTAGTTATGATTAGTTATTTAAGTAAATATATTATTGAAATATAATTTGTCCATAATACTCGTAAGCTATTATTACCATTTTACTAAACTAAACAATGAAGTACCTGATATAAGACGTTAATTAAATGAGATATTAGTTAACTAGACGGTTAATATTAATTAGATTATTACACACGTAGATTGTTGGAGGGAGTGCTAAATAAGTTGGTCAATACCGCATGTGCGTTCGAATTCTTATGGTACGGATGTTCTTTCACGTACTCTTTTGAATCGTTGACATATCGAAATTTTCATACTCGTACTCTCTTTTGTCGTTGCATTATATACTCCCATTGATTTCTCTTGTGGTGCTATGAAAATCCTTTTGCTATATGATCCTCTTTATTTGAGAAATGCATTTTATGATGATGTTTGGGGAAAATTATGTTAAAAATGATATTTGGAAATGATGTGGTTCTATCTTTATATGAGTGTTTCTTATTCCTCTTCTCATAGGACTCATATGTACAGTGAACATAATTTTTATGAAAACTATGGTTAAACTGATTTTATGAAAACGGTGTTTAGTTGGTTTATATGTTCATTGTGTTACCATAGAACCCTAGATATGTAGACATGAGTTAGGAATACCGAGAAACTAGCTATGAAGGTACCATGGCCGCGTCATTAAGGCCCCAATGGCGTGACACTATCTATGGCGGTGTGATTAGTCCATGGCGTTTTCCCCTTATGATTGTGATATGATTTTATTTGCTCTCGTGGGAGCCTTATGGCGAAAGCATGATGACTATGATTTGAGTAATTGAGGTAGCGTATAGATGCATCCTAGGCTATGATATGATATGATATGCTATGATATGTTTATGGTCTGTTATGGCCATGCAGTTGAGTGATGTTGCGCCACACACAACTTTCATCGATATGATTTTGATGCACTCGAGTCGCGACCAGTGTATCCTTGTGATACTTGCTATGATATGATTTTAGCACGTGGAGTACACTTGATAAGATGTGATGTAAGATACTCGGTATAAATATCCCAAACCTTTCCTTCAACCTTATATTTCTTTTATTAATCTGGGGTTGAGATGTTGGTATGATGGGGAAATTGTCTTTATCATCTCTTGGTATTTTCTTTTCACTCTTATATATTGTGCTAATGTTATTATTATTTGTTATCTACATCCGCGCACTGAGCAATTAACTCAGCCACATTTTCTTTCTTCTGCGATAGGTACCCAGGGTTGGCGGGGATATGTGATGAGAGCTAGCTGGACCTAGAGATCATGCTTGGAGACTCTACTTTTATTACTTTAGTTTTATCTTTGAACCTAATATTAAATAATGTTGGAGCTTAAACCTTGTAGGCTTTAATTTTGGTTTATGGTTGAACCTTGCTTATCTATGTACTTAATTATTAGAATGATCCTTCGTGTTTAGTTGCTTTGTCATTATTTGTGACCTTTCATTCCTATGTAAAAGCGGAGGTGTTACAACTAATGGTATCAGAGCGCTTAGGTTTGATTATGTAGGAAACCCTTAGGTTTGACCTGTGAGTTTTGGGTAGATGATGGGATAGGATCCTCTTCATTTGTTTCGTAATCTATCGTATTTTGTTGATTCTTATTCTAAATCCGTTCCCTATATATATATATATATATATATATATATATATATATATTTATGAGTATTTTATTATAGATGCCATCAAAGAAAAGAACCTCTCGTCCTTCTAACGGATTAAAAACAACAAGAATGTGGGAGTCCTCGATCCAGCTATGTTGAACGCAGTAAATCAAGCAGTGGCTACCACCGTTGCTCAACGTTTACCACAGGCATTTACTGAAGCTCTATAAGCTTATCATAATGGTGATGAGAATAATAACAATAATAACAGTAATAATACCGGGAATGGCCCTAACAACAATCAACCATCGTTCCAACTGTTACTCGAGAGGTTCCAAAAACAGAAACCAAATTCATTTAGTAGGGCACCAACACCGATAGATGCTGAGAATTAGATTGCTCATTTATAAAAGATATTTGAGGTCTTGGAGTGTACCAAAAATCAGCAAGTTCGTTTGGCAGTCTACAAGTTGGAGGGGGATGCTCGACGATGGTGGAAAACGTTGAAAGATGCTGAAGGGGAAGGTTTTGTTGATGCTCTTGCATGGCGTAATTTTTTGGAAGTATTTTATCAGCACTATTTTTCTTATGTCGAGCTGTTTTCATGGAGCGATTCATTCGACTAGCTGGGATTGCGGGTACTAAGGCGGGAGATGCTGAAGAACAAGCTAGAAAGTTTAAGTGGGAAATTGATTTGAAGTATAGGAGAGATCTCGTGAACTTTAGGTTTGAGAAAGTTTCAGATGTAGCCAATGCAGCGAAAAATTTGGAGATGGAGCACGCTGACTACATTGCGTCTAGACCTAAGTATAATAGAAAGAGGGGTAGGGAGGATTATTATGAGGCATCTGATCGGCATGGTAAGTTTCATTCGGGGTATAATCATAATTCTAATGATAAGTCTCATGGTGGTCATTAGGGACAGTGGCAAGGCCAAAGGTCAAATCAAGACATGGGCTACGACAATGGCCAAGGGCAGTGGCAAGGTCAACGGTCAAATCAGAATAAGGGATGCTAAAATGATCAAGGGCAGTGGCAGGGCCAAAGATCATTTCAAGCTAGGGGAAACAGCTATGGACCGAGAAATCAGGACCACAGAAGGTTTGCAGGTGGAACTAACACAAGTAACCCAAACAGGATTCCAATTCCTCGATGTGCAAAATGTGGTCGTAACCATCCGGGTAAACCTTGTTACCGTAAGACAGGGCAATGTTTTGCATGTGGTCAGCCGGGTCATATGGCAAAGGATTGTACTTCTCAGCAGAATGTGAATCGTAATGGTGGTGGCAATAGCCAGCGTGCTACTGGTCGGATCTCTGCAATGACTGCACATCAAGCAGCCACATCTCAAGGTACTATTTTTGGGATTCTTACTTTACGTGGTTGCAAGGCTTATATGTTATTTGATACGGGCTCTACACATTATGTTATTTCTTCTTCTTTTGCTCAACGTATTGGTTTACCTAGTTCTGTTCTAGATCCACCTATGTCTTTTACTACTCCAACGAAAACTTATGTGACTATTACCACTATTTATCATGACTTCCCAATATCGATCAAAGGTAATATTTGTTTGGCTCAATTACTTCCCATGACAATGCATGATTTTGATATTATTTTTAGAATCGATTGGCTTAGCGAACACCAAGCCACCATTGATTGTCATTCTAAACGTATTACCTTTGGAAACCTCGAGAACCCGAAATTTGTTTATCAGGGGGCTCCGGCTAGTGGTTTAGTTAAAGTATTTTCTGCTATGAAAGCGAGGAAACTTATCCGTCATGGCTGTGAAGGGTATTTGGCGACTATACAGGATACTTCCAAGGAAGCTTCTTCACTTGAGGACCAACCGATTGTGAATGAATTCCCAGATGTATTTCCTGAAGAACTTCCAGGGTTGCCACCAGAGAGGGAGGTCAAGTTTACCATTGAACTTGTACCTAGTGCTGAGCCCATCTCTAAGGCACCTTATCATATGGCACCACTGGAGTTACAAGAACTGAAAGAGCATTTACAAGAACTGCTTGATCGTGGTTTCATAAGGCCTAGTGTGTCTCCGTAGGGTGCTCCAGTTTTATTTGTGAAAAAGAAGGATGGATCTATGAGGTTATGCATCGACTACAGATAATTGAACCGGGTTACTATTCAATTTGCCTCGAATCGATAATCTATTTGACCAGCTACAAGCAGCAAAATACTTTTCGAAAATAGATTTAAGATTTGGTTATCATCAGTTGCGGGTGAGGTATGAATATATTTCTAAGACTGCATTTCTTACTCGTTACTATCATTATGAATTCTTGGTGATGCCTTTTGGTCTGACCAATGCTCCAACCGTCTTTATGGATTAAATGAATTGCGTCTTTCATGATTACTTGGACAAATCTGTTGCGGTCTTATTGATCATATCTTGGTTTACTCTAAGTCAAAGAAGGAACACGAGCAACATTTACGCACAATTTTAGGTATCCTTCGAGTAAAGAAGTTAAATGTTAAATTATCTAAATGTGAATTTTGGTTAGAGTGTGTTGCATTTCTCGGGCATGTGGTATATGCGAAGGGGATTGAAGTGGATCCTGCTAAGGTGGAAGCTGTTACTAATTGGCCTCAACCTAAATCAGTTACAGAAGTAAGGAGTTTCTTAGGTTTAGCTGGTTACTACCGACATTTTGTTAAAGGTTTTTCATCATTAGCGACGCCTCTAACTAAGTTGATTCGAAAGGGTGTAAAATTTGAATGGAATGATGAGCGGTAGAAATGCTTCGAGGAATTAAAGAAGAGATTGGTGACAGCTCCGATACTCGCTGTGCCAGAAGGAAGCGGGGAGGGGGGGTTTAGATTTATAGTGATGCTTCTAAAAATGGTTTGGGGTGTGTTCTTATGCAGCATGGAAAGGTGATTGCTTATGCCTCTCAGAAACTTAAGCCGTACGACGAGAACTTCCCTACACATGACTTAGAGCTAGCAGCCATTAGTTTTGATCTCAAAATCTGGAGACATTATTTGTATGGGGAAACTTGTGATATTTTTACTGATCATAAAATTTTAAAGTACATTTTCACGCAAAAGGAACTCAACATGAGGCAAAGAAGGTGGTTAAAGCTCCTAAAGGATTATGATGCTAATATTCAGTACCACCCGGGTAAAGCAAATGTTGTTGCAGATGCTCTTAGTAGAAAGAGTTATGGGAGCATGTCTTGTCTTATTACTCAGCCAGAAATTATAGCTGATTTAAACCGGTTAGAGGTAGAGATATACATTGGTAAGGCAGATGGTGTTATAGCTGAGATGAGAGTTGAATCTACTTTGTTGACGCGTATTAAGGAAGCCCAGAAAGATGACGGGGAGTTGTGGGCTATAATGCAAAATTTAGAAGATGGAAAACAAGATGGGTTTTGGTTGGATGAGCATGGAGTGTTATGGTGTGGTGATAGGTTATGTGTTCCCGATGACACCAATATTCGGGAAGAATTACTATCAGAGGCACATATTTCTCCAATTTCCATTCATTCTGGTTCAACGAAAATGTATCGGGATTTGAAACAAAACTTTTGGTGGAATGGAATGAAGAAAGATGTAGCAAAATTTGTGTCGAAATGCCTTACTTGCCAATAGGTAAATATTGAGCACCAACGGGCTAGTGAACTCTTACAAAAATTAGAAATTCCCGTTTGGAAATGGGAAAATATTACTATGGATTTGGTGACCAGACTACCTAAGACGTTGAGGAAGAATGACTCAATCTGGGTAGTTGTTGATAGACTTACAAAATCAGCTCACTTTTTGGCGATTCTTGAAAGATACTCTGCTGGCAAGTTGGCATAAATTTTTCAAAAGGAGATTGTTTGACTTCATGGCACTCCGGTTTCAATTGTTTCCAATCATGACCCGTGTTTTACGTCGCAGTTTTTTAAGGAATTCCAAAAGGCATGGGGTACGGAGTTAAATTATAGTTCCGCCTTTCATCCTCAGATAGACGGCCAGTCAGAAAGAACTATTCAAACACTGGAGGATATGTTGAGGTGTTGTGGTTTAGAATGGACAGGGAACTGGGATGAATATCTTTGCTTGGTGGAGTTCACCTATAATAATAGTTGGCATGCGAGTATTGGCATGGCACCTTATGAGATGTTGTATAGGAGAAAGTGTAGATCTCCAATATGTTGGAATGAGGTTGGTGAAGAAATTTTTGAAGGGCCTGAGCTGGTCAGGATTACTAATGAAAAGGTTGAGGTTGCGAAGGATAAGTTGAAGGAGGCTCGCTCACAACAGAAAAGTTAAGCCAACAAGCATCGTAGAACACTAGATTTTAAACCCGGTGGTCATCTTTTTCTCAAGGTTTCTCCTTGGAAAGGTGTTCAACGTTTTGGCATAAAAGGGAAGCTTAGTCTGAGGTTTATTGGTCCATTTAAAGTAACGGAAAAAGTAGGAGAGGTTGCATATCGCCTAGCGTTACGCCCGGGATTATCTCATGCGCATAATGTGTTCTATGTATCCACACTGCAAGGCTATAACTACCACTCGCTTCATGTTGTAGAATACCCACTCGACAAGATTCGAGAAGATCTCTCTTGTGAAGAAGAAGCTAAAGCGATCTTAGCTCGCGAAGAACGAATAATGCGAAGAAAGACGATTCCCTTTGTCAAAGTTCTATGGAAAAATCATTCTGAACGCGAGGCGACTTGGGAACTCGAGGAATCTATTCGTGAGCGATACCTGTGATTTTTTGTTTAGACGTACCCCTTTTCTTTTTATAGTACCATTTACTCATCGTTGATTTCACGGACGTAATTTTTTTTAAAAGGATATGTTATAATAAACTGTAAAATAGGAACGGCTTATTTTCGTAGATTTCGTAGACGAAATCATTTATAAGGAGGTAATGATATAACACCCGGTATTTTTGTAATACTTATCTTTACATCCACTTGCTTGACTTTACATCTCCTCATACCGCGTGTTTAACTTTACACCTCCTCATACCACCTCCTACTTACCTTTACATCTCATACAAAACTCAAAAGAACCCACTTCTTCATATAAGTCTTATCCCCTCCTAGACTAACCTATCATGCTCCATTTACGTTTAACCCTACACTCACAAGTCACCACACGTCACTCACATCCATACAACTAGTTTCTTTTTACTCTTTTGGTCATACGAAGGTCAGGAGTAAGAGCAGTTTTCGAGTTGTTTGAATTCTGGTTATTGTTCGTGACTGGCGCGGGCTTTGTTTATTTGAGTTTTAGTTTTTCTTGGGTTTATATCGATCGATGTATGCGTAAGGTTTCTGGTTCACTCGTTGGAGTTTCGAGTTCGTGTTTGATTTTGTGTTTCGATTATATTCCTTCGATCGTAGTCTTTGTGTTTGGGTCGGTTCGAACTCTTGTCCCATTCTGGTCTCTAGTCTGCCCTCGTCTTTCTTAGAGGTAAAATGTAAACTCTCATTTTGATACATAATGTATGTTATTCATAAGTAATAATTAGACATTCTTATGTTAGAGTTTATATAGCCGTAAAACTAAGCCATGTATGCAAATATGAGTTTGAATAAACATGATCGAGTCTTTTATATAGTTGCTCAATGTTTACGAAATATATCGGTTTAGACAAGATGAACATGTTGGTATAAATAAACTTGCTTTTGTGTTTTAGCATATGGAGAAAATTCACGTATACATCAGTAGGGAACATAGCATGAAGGAGATGATTTTTGTGTCTTTCTCATATTGTTTATAAAAGAAACTAAACTATTCAAATCCCTACAAGAGAACTTACATGATATTATATTTATATAATAGAATTTATTGGGATACATACTTGTTTTGGTCATCAAAGTTTGATGTAAGTTTAGTCAATGGTTTTTCAAAAGTGAACCTATCTTTTGAACATGTATATTAAGTTTAAGAAAAATAAAATAAAATAAAAAATGAATAGCTTATAAACATGTTTTAACAACTTTGTATAAAAACGCAACAAGAAGAAAGGTTATTTTTGCATGGCTCACACTTTTTATATTGACATGCTTAAAGCTTACTTGAAAATATCTTTATAAAAATAATACATGTTAGTGTTTGAAACATTAACTAACACTCTTATAACAAATTAACAGTAGTAAGTAATAAAACATAAAACCCAAAAATGTATAAAATTATATTAATGACACATCGGTTTAGACTAGAGAACACGCAATTAGTTATGATTAGTTATTTAAGTAAATATAATTTGTCCATAATACTCGTAAGCTATTATTACCATTTTACTAAACTAAACAATGAAGTACCTAATATAAGACGTTAATGAAATGAGATATTAGTTAACTAGATGGTTAATATTAATTAGATTATTACACACGTAGATTGTTGTAAGGAGAGCTAAATAAGTTGTTCAATACCGCGTGTGCATTCGATTTCTTAAGGTACAAATGTTCTTTCACGTACTCTTTTGAATCGTTGACATATCGAAATTTTCATACTCGCACTCTCTTTTGTCGTTGCATTATATACTCCCATTGATTTCTCTTGTGGTGCTATGAAAATCCTTTTGCTATATGATCCCCTTTATTTGAGAAATGCATTTTATGATGATGTTTGGGAAAAATTATGTTAAAAATTATATTTGGAAATGATGTGGTTTCACCTTTATATGAGCGTTTCTTATTCTTGTTCACATAGGACTCATATGCACAGTGAACATAATTTTTATGAAAACTATGGTTAAACTAATTTTATGAAAATGGTGTTTGGTTAGTTTATATGTTCACTGTGTTACCATAGAACCCTAGATATGTAGACAGGAGTTAGGAATACCAAGCAACTAGCTATGGAGGTACTATGGCCGCTCATTGAGGCACCAATGGTGTGACAGTATCTGTGGCTGTGTAATTAGTTAACGGCGTTTCCCCCTTATGATTGTGATATGATTTTGTTTGCTCGCGTGGGAGCCTTATGGCGAAAGCATTATGACTATGATTTGAGTATTTGAGGAAGCGTATGGATGCATCCTAGGCTATAATATGATATGATATGATATGATATGTTTATGGTTTGTTATGGCCATGCCGTTGAGTGACGTAGTGCCATACACACCTTCCGTCGATATGATTTTGATGCACTAGAGTCGCAACCAATGTATCCTTGTGATACTTGATATGATATGATTTTAGCACGTGGAGTGCACTTGATATGATGTGATGTAGGATACTCGGTATCAATATCCCAAACCTTTCCTTCAGTCTTATATTTCTTTTATTAATCTGGGGTTGAGATGTTGGTATGATGGAGAAATTGTCTTTATCATCTCTTGGTATTTTCTCTTCACTCTTTTATATTGTGCTATTGTTATTATTATTTGTTATCTACTTCCGCAGCCGCATTTTCTTTCTTCTGCGGCAGGTACCCAGGGTTAGCGGGGATGTGTGATGAGAGCTAGCTGGACCTAGAGATCATGCTTGGACACTCTATGTTTATTACTTTAGTTTTATCTTTGAACCTAGTATTAAATAATATTGGAGCTTGAACCTTGTAGACTCTAATTTTGGTTATAAAAACACAACAAGAAGAAAGGTTATTTTTGCATGGCTCACACTTTTTATATTGACATGCTTAAAGCTTACTTGAAAAATATCTTTATAAAATTAATACATGTTAGTGTTTGAAACATTAACTAACACTCAATAAAAATTAACAGTAGTAAGTAATAAAAACATTAAAACCCATACGTGTATAAATATTATATTAATGACACATCGTTAGGACTATGAGAACACTGTCAATTAGTTTTTGAATAGTAATGTAAGTAAATATATAATTGAAAATATAATGACCATAATACTCGTAAGCTATTATTAACCAATTTACTAAACTAAACAATTAAGTATCCATGTATAAGACTTTAATTAAAAGAGATATTAAGGTAACTGAACTAGACGAGTAAATAATTAATTGAGTGATAATACACACGTAGATTGTTGGAGGGAGTGATAAATTAGTTGGTCAATAACCGGGCTGTGCGTTTCGAAATCTTATGGAACGGATTGATCTTTTCACGTACTCTTATTTGAATTCGTTGACAATAGTCGAAAATTTTCATACTCGTACTCTCTTTTTGTCTTGCAATATAAACTCCCCCCATTGATTTCTCTTGTGGTTCTAATGACAAACTTTAGCTATATGAACCTCTTATTTGAGAAATGCATTTTTATGATGATGTATGGGAAAATTATGTTTAAAAATGAATTTGGAAAATGATGTTGGTTCTACCTTTATAAGCAGATATACTTATTCATGTTCCCATAGGACTCATATGCACGGTGAACATAATTTTTATGAAAACTATGGTTAAACTGATTTTATAAAAACGATGTTTGGTTAGTTTATATGTTCACTGTGTTACCGTAGAACCCTAGATATGTAGACAAGAGTTAGGAATAACAAGCAACTAGCTATGGAGGTACCGGAAGCCGTGTCATTGCGGCACCAATGGCGTGACACTATCTGTGGCGGTATGATTAGTCCACGACGTTTCCCTTTATGATTAATAGATATGATTTATTTGCACGCGTGGAGCCTATGACGAGAGCATTATTACATGATAATGAGTACTTAGGTAAAGGTAATTGTATGCATCACTAGCTATGATATTATATGATATGATATGTTTATGGTCTGTTGATAGCCCATGCGATTGATTGATGTAGTGACAATACAACACCTTCTGTCGATAAGATTTTGATGCACTATAGGTCGCGGACCCAGTTGTATCCTTGTGATACACGAAAAGATATGATTTATGAGCCACGTAGAGTTGACTAAGATAGATGTGATGTAGGTACTCGGTATAAATATCCAAACCTTTCCTTCAGCCTTATAATCTTTTTATAATCTAGGGGTTGAGATGTTGTGTAAGATGTGAAGTTTGTGACTTATCATCTCTTTGTAATTTCTCTTATCACTTCTTAAATATTGGGTTATTGTTAATAATAATATGTTTATCTACATCCACGCACTGAGCAATTAGATCAGCCGCGTTTTCTTTCTTCTGCGACAGGTACCTAGGGTTAGCGGGGATGTGTGATGAGAGCTAGTTGGACCTAGAGATCATGCTTGGAGACTATGTGTTTATTACTTTAGTTTTATCTTTGAACCTAGTATTAAATAATGTTAGAGCTTGAACCTGGTAGACTCTAATTTTGGTTTATGGTTGAACCTTGCTTATCTATGTACTTAATTATTAGAATGATCCTTCGGGTTTAGTTGCTTTGTCTTTATTTATGACCTTTCATTCCTATGTTATGATCGGAGGGGTGTATACAACTAATGTATCATGAGCGCTTAGGTTTGAATTACTGTAGGGAAGCCCTTAGAGTTTGATGCTTTAGAGTTTTTGGTATATGATAGGAATAGGATCGCTGCGTCCTTCGATTCATAATCTATCCGTATTTTGTTGATTTTATCCTAAATTCATATACAAACATAATATATAAACTACAATACATCTAATATACATACATAACACAATACAACAATACAAATATATAGTATATATATATATATATATATATATATATATATATATATATTTCTGAGTCTATTTTATTATAGATTCCACCAAAGAAAAGAACCTCTCGTTGCTCTAACAGATAACAAAACAACGAGAATGCGGGAGTCCTCGATCCAGCTATGTTGAACGCAGTAAATCAAGTAGTGGCTACAGTTTACCTCAGGCGTTGACTAAAGCTCTACAAGCTTATCATAATGGTGCTGAGAATAATAACAATAATAACACTAATAATACCAGGAATGGCCCTAACAACAATCAACCATCGTTCCAACAGTTACTCGAGAGGTTCCAAATATAGAAATCTAATTCATTTAGTTGGGCACCAACACCGATAGATGCTAAGAATTGGATTGCTTATTTAGAAAAGATATTTGAGGTCTTGGTGTGTACCGAAAATCGGTAAGATCCTTTGGCAATCTACAAGTTGGAGGGGGATGCCCGACGATGCTGGAAAACATTGAAAAATGCTGAAAGGGAAGGTTTTGTTGAAGCTCTTGCATGGCGCAATTTTCTGGAAGTATTTTATCAGCACTATTTTTCTTATGTTGAGCGAGAGGCATACATTCGTGAGTACTCAAACATTAGACAGAATCCTAGTGAATCTATCACTGTTTTCATGGAGCGATTCGTTCGGCTAGTTGAGATTGCGAGTACTAAGGCAGGAGATGCTGAAGAACAAGCTAGAAAGTTTAAGTAGGCAATTGATTTGAAGTATAGGAGAGATCGTGTGAACTTTAGGTTTGAGAAAGTTTCAGATGTAGCTAATGCAGCAAAAAATTTGGAGATAGAGCACGCTGACTACATTGTGTCTAGATCTGAGTTCAATTAAAAGAGGGGTGAGGAGGATAATTTGAGGCATCTAATCGGCATGGTAAGTTTCATTCGGGGCATAATTGTAATTCTGATGATAATTCTCATAGTGGTCATTAGGGACAGTGGCAAGGTCAAAGGTCAAATCAAGACAGGGGCTATGACAATGGCCAAGGGAAGTGGCCAGGTCAACGGTTGAATCAGAATAGGGGATACTGAAATGGTCAGGGGCAGTGGCAGGGCCAAAGATCATTTTAAGCTAGGGGAAACAACTATGGACCGAGAAATCATGACCACAGAAGGTTTGCAGGTGGAACTAACACAAGTAACCCAAACAGGATTCCAATTCCCCCATGTGCTAAATGTGGTCATAACCATCTGGTAAACCTTGTTACCGTGAGACGGGGCAATGTTTTGCATGTGGTCAGCCGGGTCATATGGCCAAGGATTACACTTCTCAGCAGAATGTGAATAGTAATGGTGGTGGCAATAACCAGCGTGCTACTAGTCGTATCTCTGCAATGACTGCACATCAGGCAGCCACATCTCAAGGTACTATTTATGGGATTCTTACTTTATGTGGTTGCAAGGCTTATGTGTTATTTGATACGGGCTTTACACATTCTGTTATTTCTTCTTCTTTTGCTCAACGTGTTGGTTTACCTAGTTCTGTTCTAGATCTACCTATGTCTATTATTACTCCAATGAAAACTTTTGTGACTATTACCACTATTTATCATGACTTCCCAATAGCGATCAAAGATAATATTTGTTGGGCTCAATTACTTCCCATGACAATGCATGATTTCGATATTATTCTTGGATAGGATTGGCTTAGCGAAAACCAAGCCACCATTTATTATCATTCTAAACGTATTACCTTTGGAAACCTCGAGAACCCGAAATTTGTTTATCAGGGGGCTCCGATTAGTGGTTTAGTTAAAGTAATTTCTGCTATGAAAGCGAAACTTATCCATCATGGCTGTGAAGGGTATTTGGCGGCTATATAGGATACTTCCAAGGAAGCTTCTTCACTTGAGGACCAACCGATTGTGAATGAATTCCCAAATGTATTTCCTGAAGAACTTCTGGGGTTGCCACCAGAGAGGGAGGTCGAGTTTACCATTGAACTTGTACCTGGTGCTGAGCCCATCTCTAAGGCACCTTATCGTATGGCACCATTGGATTTACAAGAACTAAAAGAGCAGTTACAAGAACTGCTTGATCGTAGTTTTATAAGGCCTAGTGTGTCTCCGTGGGGTGCTCCAGTTTTATTCGTGAAAAAGAAGGATGGATCTATGAGGTTATGCATCGACTATAGAGAACTGAACTAGGTTACTATTTGAAATCGTTATCCTTTGCCTCGAATCGACGATATATTTAACCAGCTTCAAAAATCAAAATACTTTTCAAAAATAGATTTAAGATCTGGTTATCATCAGTTGCGGGTAAGGTATGAAGATATTCCTAAGACTGCATTTCATACTCGTTACGGTCATTATGAATTCTTGGTGATGCCTTTTGGTCTGACCAATGCTCCAGCCGTCTTTATGGATTTAATGAATCGCGTCTTTCATGATTACTTGGATAAATTTGTTGTGGTCTTTATTGATGATATCTTGGTTTACTCTAAGTCAAAGAAGGAACACGAGCAACATTTATGCACAATTTTAGGTATCCTTCGAGTAAAGAAGTTATATGCTAAATTCTTTAATGTGAATTTTGGTTAGAGCGTGTTGCATTTCTCGGGCATGTGGTTTCTCCGAAGGGAATTGAAGTGGATCCTGCTAAGGTGGAAGCTATTACTAATTTGCCTTAACCTAAATCAGTTACAGAAGTAAGGAGTTTCTTGGGTTTAGCTGGTTACTATCGATGTTTTGTTGAAGGTTTTTCATCATTGGCGATGCCTCTAACTAAGTTGATTCGAAAGGGTGTAAAATTTGAATGGAATGATGAGCGGGAGAAATGCTTTGAGGAATTAAAGAAGAGATTGGTGACATATCTGATACTTGCTGTGCCAGAAGGAAGCGGAGGGATTTAGATTTATAATGATGCTTCTAAGAATGGTTTGGGGTGTGTTCTTATGCCGCCTGGAAATGTGATTGCTTATGCCTCTCGGCAACTTAAGCCGTACGAGGAGAACTACCCTACACATGACTTAGAGCTAGCAACCATTGTTTTTGCTCTTAAAATCTGGAGACATTATTTGTATGGGGATACTTGTGATATTTTTACCAATCGTAAAAGTTTGAAGTACATTTTCACGCAAAAGGAACTCAACATGAGGCAAAGAAGGTGGTTAGAGTTCCTAAAGGATTATGATGCTAATATTCAGTACCACTTGGGTAAGGCAAATGTTGTTGCAGATGCTCTTTATAGAAAGAGTTATGGGAGCATGTCTTGTCTTATTACTCAGACAAAAATTATAGCTGATTTAAACCGGTTAGAGGTGGAGGTATACATTGGTAAGGCAGATGGTGTTATAGTTAAGATGAGAGTTGAATCTACTTTGTTGATGCGTATTAAGGAAGCCCAAAAAGATGACGGGGAGTTGTGGGCTATAATGCAAAATTTAGAAGATGGTAAACAAGATGAGTTTTGGTTGGATGAGTATGGAGTGTTATGGTGTGGTGATAGGTTATGTGTTCCTGATGACACCAATATTCAGGAAGAATTACTATCAGAGGCACATAGTTCTCCAATTTCCATTCATCCTGGTTCAACAAAAATGTACCGGGATTTGAAACAAAACTTTTGGTGGAATGGAATGAAGAAAGATGTAGCAGAATTTGTGTTGAAATGTCTTACTTGCCAACAGGTAAAGATTGAGCACCAACGGGCTAGTGGACTCTTTCAACAATTAGAAATCCCCGTTTGGAAATGGGAAAATATTACTATGGATTTGGTGACCGGACTACCTAATACGTTGAGGAAGAATGACTCAATCTGGGTAGTTGTCAATCGACTTACAAAATCAGCTCACTTTTTGGAGATTCGTAAAAGATACTCTGCTGGCAAGTTGGCAGAAATTTTTCAAAAGGAGATTGTTAGACTTCATGGCACACCGGTGTCAATTGTTTCCGATCGTGACCCGCGTTTTACGTCGTAGTTTTGGAAGGGATTCCAAAAGGCATGGGGTACGAAGTTAAATTATAGTACCGCCTTTCATCCTTAGATAAACGGCCAGTCTGAAAGAACTATTCAAACACTGGAGGATATTGAGGTGTTGTGCTCTAGAATGGACTGGGAACTGGGATGAATATCTTTGCTTGGTGGAGTTAGCCTATAATAATAGTTGGCATGTGAGTATTGGCATGCCACCTTATGAGATCTTGTATGGGAGAAATTGTAGATCTCCAATATGTTGGAATGAGGTTGGTGAAGAAATTATTGAAGGGCCTGAGCTGGTCAAGATTACTAATGAAAAGGTTGAGGTTGCCGACAAGCATCGTAGAACACTAGATTTTAAACTCGGTGATCATGTTTTTCTCAGGGTTTCTCATTGGAAAGGTGTTCAACGTTTTGGCATAAAAGGGAAGCTTAGTTAGAGGTTTATTAGTCCGTTTGAAGTATTGGAAAAAGTAGGAGAGGTTGCATATCGCCTAGCGTTATCCCCGGCATTATCTCATGTGCATAATATGTTCCATGTATCTACACTACGAGGATACAACTACCACCCGTTTCATGTTGTAGAATACCCACTCGACAAGATTCGAGAAGATCTCTCTTATGAAAAAGAAGCTGAAGCGTTCTTAGCTCGCGAAGAACGAATAATGCGAAGAAAGACGATTCCCTTTGTCAAAGTTCTATGGAAAAATCATTCTGAACGCGAGGCCACTTAGGAACTCGAGGAATCTATTCGTGAGCGATACCCGCGACTTTTTGTTTAGAGGTACCCCTTTTCTTTTTATAGTACCATTTACTCATCGTTGATTTCACGGACGTAATTTTTTTAAGAAGGATATGTTATATTAAACCGTAAAATAGGAATGACTTATTTTCATAGATTTCGTGGACGAAATCATTTTTAAGGAGGTAATGATATAATACCTGCTATTTTTGTAATACTTATCTTTACATCCACTTGTTTGACTTTACATCTCCTCATACCACGTGTTTAACTTTACACCTCCTCATACCACCTCCTTCTTACTTTTACATCTCATACAAAACTCAAAAGAACCCACTTCTTCATATAAGTCTTATCCCCTCCTAGACTAACCTGTCATGCTCCATTACCGTTGAACCCTACACTCACAAGTCACCACACGTCACTCACATCCATACAATTAGTTTCTTTTTACTCTTTTGGTTATACGAAGGTCAGGAGTAGGAGCAGTTTTTGAGTTGTTTGAATTCTGGTTATTGTTCGTGATTGGCACGGGCTTTGTTTGTTTGAGTTTTAGTTTTTCCCGGGTTTATATCGATCGGTGTTCGTGTAAGGTTTCTGGTTTACTCGTTGGATTTTCGAGTTCGTGTTCGAGTTTGTGTTTCGGTTATATTCCTTCGATCGTAGTCTTTGTGTTTGGGTCGGTTCAAACTCTTGTCCCATTCCGGTCTCTAGTCTGCCCTCGTCTTTCTTAGAGGTAAAACATAAACTCTCATTTCAATACATATCATATGTTATTCATAAGTAATAATTAGACATTCTTAGGTTAGACTTTATATAGCCGTAAAACTAAGCCATGTATGCAAATATGAGTTTGAATAAACGTGATAGAGTCTTTTATATAGTTGCTCGATTTTTACAAAATATATCGGTTTAGACAAGATGAACATGTTGTTATAAATAAACTTGCTTTTGTGTTTTAGCATATGGAGAAAATTCACGTATACATCAGTAGGGAACATAGCATGAAGGAGATGATTTTTGTGTCTTTCTCATATTGTTTATAAAAGAAACTAAACTATTCAAATCCCTACAAGAGAACTACATGAAATTTGTATATTTATTTAAATAGAATATTAATTGGGATACATACTTGTATTGGTCATCAAAGTTTGACGTAAGTTTAGTCAATGGTTTTTCAAAAGTGAACCTATCTTTTGAACATGTATATTAAGTTTAAGAAAAATAAAATAAAATAAAAAATGAATAGCTTATAAACATGTTTTTAACAGCTTTGTATAAAAACGCAACAAGAAGAAAGGTTATTTTTGCATGGCTCACACTTTTTATATTGACATGCTTAAAGCTTACTTGAAAATATCTTTATAAAAATAATACATGTTAGTGTTTGAAACATTAACTAACACTCTTATAACAAATTAACAGTAGTAAGTAATAAAACATAAAACCCAAAAATGTATAAAATTATATTAATGACACATCGGTTTAGACTAGAGAACACGCAATTAGTTATGATTAGTTATTTAAGTAAATATAATTTGTCCATAATACTCGTAAGCTATTATTACCATTTTACTAAACTAAACAATGAAGTACCTAATATAAGACGTTAATGAAATGAGATATTAGTTAACTAGATGGTTAATATTAATTAGATTATTACACACGTAGATTGTTGTAAGGAGAGCTAAATAAGTTGTTCAATACCGCGTGTGCATTCGATTTCTTAAGGTACAAATGTTCTTTCACGTACTCTTTTGAATCGTTGACATATCGAAATTTTCATACTCGCACTCTCTTTTGTCGTTGCATTATATACTCCCATTGATTTCTCTTGTGGTGCTATGAAAATCCTTTTGCTATATGATCCCCTTTATTTGAGAAATGCATTTTATGATGATGTTTGAGAAAAATTATGTTAAAAAGTTATTTGGAAATGATGTGGTTTCACCTTTATATGAGCGTTTCTTATTCTTGTTCACATAGGACTCATATGCACAGTGAACATAATTTTTATGAAAACTATGGTTAAACTAATTTTATGAAAATGGTGTTTGGTTAGTTTATATGTTCACTGTGTTACCATAGAACCCTAGATATGTAGACAGGAGTTAGGAATACCAAGCAACTAGCTATGGAGGTACTATGGCCGCTCATTGAGGCACCAATGGTGTGACAGTATCTGTGGCTGTGTAATTAGTTAACGGCGTTTCCCCCTTATTATTGTGATATGATTTTGTTTGCTCGCGTGGGAGCCTTATGGCGAAAGCATTATGACTATGATTTGAGTATTTGAGGAAGCGTATGGATGCATCCTAGGCTATAATATGATATGATATGATATGATATGTTTATGGTTTGTTATGGCCATGCCGTTGAGTGACGTAGTGCCATACACACCTTCCGTCGATATGATTTTGATGCACTAGAGTCGCAACCAGTGTATCCTTGTGATACTTGCTATGATATGATTTTAGCACGTGGAGTGCACTTGATATGATGTGATGTAGGATACTCGGTATCAATATCCCAAACCTTTCCTTCAGTCTTATATTTCTTTTATTAATCTGGGGTTGAGATGTTGGTATGATGGAGAAATTGTCTTTATCATCTCTTGGTATTTTCTCTTCACTCTTTTATATTGTGCTATTGTTATTATTATTTGTTATCTACTTCCGCGCACTGAGCAATTAGCTCAGCCGCATTTTCTTTCTTCTGCGGCAGGTACCCAGGGTTAGCGGGGATGTGTGATGAGAGCTAGCTGGACCTAGAGATCATGCTTGGACACTCTATGTTTATTACTTTAGTTTTATCTTTGAACCTAGTATTAAATAATATTGGAGCTTGAACCTTGTAGACTCTAATTTTGGTTTATGGTTGAACCTTGCTTATCTATGTACTTAATTATTAGAATGATCCTTCGGGTTTAGTTGCTTTGTCATTATTTGTGACATTTCATTCCTATGTCGAAGTGAAGGTGTTACACTAAGATTGGCGAATAGTCTAGCAACATCATCAATGCTCCTAGAAATACCTGAGTATGATTTCGATAAATATCTCAGCCATTAATGGTTCAAGTTAATTCATCCTTTTGTTTCAGATACAATGTAAAATATGGATATGGATCAATGTCATCTCATAATTTAACGATTCTGTTTCTCGTCTATGTATTGGTCAAGATTTCCATATGTAAAAAGAATCATCTTAACTACACTTTGAGCACGACCATGCAAACATCTGTTCAACCTAACGAGGGGCCCAGTAAGTATCTAACTCCAAAATACGTAGAGAAACAAATTCTATTTTGACTACAAGTGCTTTTCACATACTTCATAACATTTCTGAAAATATAGCCATTATAACTACCTTATTTTAGGACATTGTTTTATTAGAATCATTAAAATATAATCCATACATGCAAAACCTGCTTGCATATCAAGTCTAAGGATAAACAAACATTCATCATATGTGCAACTCACTCAATGATGTCAATCCATAAAGTGGTCTACACAAGGTGGGGTATCCAATATTCAACCACATTGAATAACATGCAAAGTTAGCTTAATCATCTTTACATATTCAACAAAATATAACCAAACACTCACATTTATCTTATCTCAATAATATTCCTATATTTTTAATTGACAATGAACGTAGTTTAGAATAAATAAATTTATTCAAGGATTTAAACATACAAATATAGAACATGGTAGTATAAATGAAAACGATCATATCACGCATGTCAATTCATTATTGAATACAACTACTTACAGTTCCATTATCCAAATACCAAATAAGATCATTGCATGGTGATCCTAGTTGAATACTAATGTCAATTCTTTGATAGTGTTTGGATATCACTCAAACCCAATGTTTATTTGACTATAATGATTTTACTATGATTATCGCAATGTATATCCATAGTTTTATTACTTAGGAATGAATTCCTAATCCAAACAATATTAATCAGAATGTTCATTCTAATATCTTTCAAATAGATTCCAATGTTGTCAAATTATCTTGCACTCGTGCAAATGATACAACTAATCCCATATACAATATATGATGGATCTTTTAGTGGGATTAAAGGCTTTCAATCATGTGTTCAATCTCACCAAATGAGATAGATCATTTGCGTTTCACTCAATGATAATTCATATTATATTTAGACTTAATTCATCACATATATTTAATGAAGCAAAGTACTCCCACTAGCTTTTGGATGTACTCATGAGCTATCTTATCTATAATTAAAATTCAAATCCATCAAGTGATTGATTTAGCAATTAATCTTGAGATTCTGCTCATTAGATGTTGCGTGCTTTAAATCTACATTTGGATTCTTGCATATTTTTGTATACTTGTAAAGATTATATTTTGATTTCATAAAGCCTCTTTTGATTACACCTCGTCCTCACAAGGTAATCATAAAGAGTTCTTGAAATCCATTTTGTCATATTTCTTTCCAAGAAGATAAGTATGAAAACTTTAATCATCTTTATATTTTTAAAATTCGTAAATAAAAAGGTTTTAATCATACTCAATTTCTTGAGTATGAGTAAATAATTATGTCATTTTACGTACAATAAATGTGTATACAATATTGTCCTCATGAGTATTCTCTAAAAGGAAACTCATTTACAACCTCATCGTCTAACCGATAGATTAAAGATAAATCAAATTCCAAGAATATGATTATCTTTTTTTGGACAACATCTTTACATTCATAGTATTGAGTCATTCATCAGATCCAAGATCTGAGTCGTTATCCCCAACGAGGAATGCAATTGAAAGTTGCAAGTCGTTTTGAGAATCGATGTTTTATATATTGGAAATGGTATAAGATTGATTTGGTTTCTAAACTACAAGTAAAATAAGGCAAAAACTTAAACACTTAAGGGAAGGCAAATTTTAACTAAAAACGCAAAAACGAGAATTCTAAACGGGGCTCTAATAACCCTTATTAACAAAATTAAGTTCTAAATTGATCTTTTTGGTTTTTATAAGTCTTAAATAACTAAAAAGCTAGGGCAAAGGAAACTAGAACAAAAATGAAGGCGATTAGGGCTTAAAAACACTAAAAATGTGAACGGGAATCAATCTTGTTCTTTAAAAATTGAAATTTTGCCATTTTAACCCTACGAAAGCAAACCTATTTTTCCTAGGTTCTAAATGTTAAAAGAAAATTTTCTAAAAATGAATTATATTTTTTTTGTCTTTTTTATATTTTTTTATGGATTAAAAACGATTTTAATGAAATTAAATGTTTAAAAATGCTCAACTATTTATAAAAATTCTGAAAAAATTAACAAAAGTAAATTGAACAATGTAGAATCTAAGAAAAATAAACTCGGGAACTCAGCTTATCCAATAAGCTATGTAATAAGACAATAACTCTAATAAGCTAAAAGAACTAAATATCGAATTATAAAAGCTTAATGTTGTAATCTTAAAACGATAAAGGACGCACCAGGACGTTGGTTGAGTCGTGTGTGCTGTGAGGTTTATAAAAGGGTTGAGGAAGGTTGAGGTCGTGGGTTCGAGCCTTGCTCACCCACGATTTCCCTTCTTCCTTTTTTTTATTTTTCAAACTTTTAAAAAGCTAAATATTAACCTTTTTGTGAAAACAACTTTTCTAAAAACTATAAAATAAGCTGGAAATTAGCTTAAACTTTAACAGATTATGCTAAAAAAATATGGCTTTTACTTATACTAAGCTAGCTAGAAAACTTGATTAAGCTCAAAACTAAAACTAAATAAGCTACAACTATCCTAGAATTAACCTAATAAGCAAATGTGAACCAGAAATAAGCTAAAAGTACAGTCCATAAGCTGAAAAAATCCAATAAGCATTTTTTTAAAAACTGAAAACCAAACAGACAAATAGCTAACTTTGGGCTTATTTTTAACTAAGCTAAAGGAACCTTATGGCAATAAGCCCTATACCTTCTTAAAGCCTAGCCTAAAAGTTACTTGAAACTATAATCAAAAGATATTTTGAACATCAATTAAGCATTGAAAAAGCATGATGAAAAAGCTACTTGCTACTGTTTTTGATGTTTTGGGTTTTTTAATGAAAAGACTAAATTAAGCTAAACCTGACCCTATTAAGCTAAAGACAAACTAACAATAATCTACTAATCAAGATAAAGAAAAGATTAAGCAAAAGCTACAGGTAATAAGCTAAAAATCTCTAATAAGCACTTAATAAGAACTGCAAACCCAAACAGTCCCTAAGGTGACTTTGAGCTTATTTTCCTATAAGCTAATGGATCCTTATGGCTTATTGAACTTTACTAGCTTAAACTACAAACCTATAAGCTATCTAAACTGTTTTTTAAAATTTTTTTGAAATCAATTGATCTAAGAAAAGCTTTTGAAAATCTGCTATTACTTGTACATACTAAGTGAACTTATGGTTTTGAAAAGACAAATCTAACTAAACTAAAAATCATCCATTATTAATTTTCTAGTTTTTAAGCTAAAAACAGATAAGTAAAAGATCTTTTAAGCACAAATTAAGCTAAAGGAGATTGACAATGACCTAATATCTACTTGAAACTTGAAAATTAAGACCTAATAACTACATTAACCATCTGAAAATTTAGATTTAAAAAGGCTACTTACTCTTTTTTGCTAGTGATGCACTTTGCATAATGAATGACCAAGTCTTAATACTAACAAATGCAGGCCTAAGGACTAGATTAATACTCTTGCAAATCAATAAACTAAGATAAAAGAGAATAAAACTATAGCTAAAATAAACTAGAGCTTAATTTACACTATGACTTGAATTTATTTAAGCAGAGTCTATCAACTATTAACTAAATTGATTAAAAACAGATAAAAACTTCAAACGAGCTAAATCTTGTATTCATTAAAACTCAAATTTCAAAGTTTCACAGATGATTTAAAAAACCACAAAGGATATGACTGTACTTAACTCAAGTTAGTAATGCCATAAGCCAAACACTTTTTAAATCACTTTAAACCCATTTTAGCTTTTTATGAATTTGAAATTTTAAGATCACAAGCAATTCAAAATACCAGAATGACTAGACGAGCTGTTACAACTCACTAATATGACATATTTAAACAAATAAATAAGACAGGACAATAAAGCTATAGTAATTTTGCCTATAATATTTTGGTGTTTTTTTTCACTGATTTTAAGACAAATTATAGAAAACTAATCATTAAGCACTATTAACATAAGACAACTATAATAAGCATAAGCAAGCTAAACTAACAAGAATAAGCAGACAAATAAGCAGTTTAAGCAATTATGTAGAGTTTAGCTAAATTATTTAAATGACAACAAAGGAAAACTGAAATTAAAGTGATGTGTTACCTTGCACCTCTGCTTTAAGGTGATAGAGCTCCTGTAGAGCTGTAAATCAACAAGCTCTAGCTTTTTTAGAACAGTGGTGGGGGTCCAATAAGCCCTTCCCGAATTGGCTTATCATCCTTATCTAAAGCTTAGGTAAATTTAGGGGGAGAATTTGTTTGAATAAAGCTCAGTTAAGCTTCTATGAGCTTAACTGAGTTAATAACTAGCTTATGAGTAGATTTGAGCTTATGAAATAGTTAGATATGAGCCTTTTGCGAATTTTAAAAACATAATGTAAGAAGCAAAAAGCATATTTTATAAAGTAATATGTAAGTATTTATTCGATTTATAGTTGATTACTAATAACTTGATAAAGAGATACAAAGATCAGAATATTAATATTACATTAATTGGAACAAGAAAGCTAAAAAAAACTATATTATCGCTAGTGCTAATGAGAGCTGGAAAAAGAAGATTAAGTTAGTATTATCTGTGATGTGAAGGAAAGGCCTTGTTATTTTATAGGCTTGAGAGAAGGATCTAGATCTCTGCACACGCTCCCCTCTTTGGATCTCTAATTTCATTGGCCCTTGCAATGTTCGTTGCATCATTGGAATCCTCGATTCTCTGAGATTCGTAGGATCAAAGTGTGAGCACACAGATTGCCAGCGTGGCATTCCGTGTGTTAGAGGCTTTGTACTTCTTTTACAAAGGATTTAGTGTAAATTTTTATTCCTTGTGTGTTTATTTAGGATCCCGCGTGTCATTCCCTTTGTAAGCTTGACCAATCAGAGGCTTTGGTGACGTTTTCTTTTGCTGACATGATGCTTAGTACTCGAATCTTTATTCCACGTAGACAATTGGGATTTACCCTTTATTTTTAAGGATGGGTTAAACGGAGAAGATGGTGAATAGTAACAAACGGGTTTTCTCGCCTTTTTTTTATAACTTAGTTTGACCCAGGGGTGTGTTTGTTGACTTGGGCCCGGGTATAAAGAATTGGGCCACAGGTTTGGTTAAGCGGGCTTGGTTATAAATGGTTTTGTTATAAAAGACTAACGATCGTTAGTCCTTTATTATTAAAAGGTTAATGGTGTTAGGGTTTTTTGGGACTTTTTGTGAATATGAGTTAACATTAAGGGTATTTTGGGTATTTTCAAGGGTTTTGGTCTTCTTGTGGTTGACTAATGTTGACCAAGGATTGACTATGTTGACCATTGATAGCAATCTTCCCGCTCTTTTGCACTCTTTCCATTCCCGTGTTCGTGTTTGTACGATTTTGACCGTTTTCTTGTGATTTTTGCACTATCCGTAACATACACATTTTAAAACAACAAATATACAAAATCAAGCTTATTTTGCACATTTTGATCATTTAAGGGCCCATTTTGGTATAATAAGGATATGTTGATTTTCTCAACTTATCAAATTCCCCAAAACTATGTGATTGCGTGTAATCATGCAATATTAGTATGCTCTAAAACCAAATACCTCAAAAACTTCCCCAAACCAAATCTTTGAAAAGTAGCAAAGACTTTTGTGGGGAAAGTTAAGAAATCACAAGCTTTAAAACACCCCATTTTCCCTTTTTCAAAACTTTTTCCATTTTTATGATTTTTTTATAATTACCCAGAATATTCCAACTTTCGTTATTTCCATAAACTGTTAGGGATCATAGAACAAGATGAATTTCGTCGAGAAGCCTCCAAAAAGGATAAATTCATCGTTCCTGACTTTTCACTTATCCAAACCAAGCTTAAAACGAAATTACAGTTAAATATCAGTAAAAATGCTAACACTACTCATATTTACAATTTGTGAACTTTTCACTCCCGAAAATTATTATATCTTAGGTGAATGGGCTATTTTGAATTTCAACCATGGATCAACGTTTTGCAAAATACTATGTTTCACGTTCCACCCGAGAATAATGAGTTTGAAGGCGAGATCATCCCATGTAGCGACTTTCGTCTCGGCACATCCCAACCTTGCGGCTAAGTGACCAGGATTTTGACACCCCACAGAGACTAGTATCGGGACTCACGGACCTTAGGTTTTAAAAACTCTTAGGTTTCGTATATACATAACTTTAAATAGAATAGTCAAAGTTCAAAAGCATATTTGAATTTAACAAAAAGAAATCTATTTATTAATTCAAACTTAATATTAAACATTTATGCAATTGTAACCCTCGACCTTTTAGAAGGCTGCAACATCGGTTGTGAGCCGACAAGATGCAGCAAACTTTTATCAGTCTCGGATTTTTATTCTTACTATGGGCTTTCTTAAGAAGACTACCACATCGGTTGTGAGCCGGCAAGAGGTAGTAAACTTTTATCAGCCTACAGTTTTTATTATTATTATATTTTTTTTATCATTTTATCATCATTTTTATTATTTTATATATATATAGAGAAGACTTCTTTTTGAAAAATTTCAGTATAAGTTTGAACTAAGACTAAAATTTTGCTATTAACTATAAAAATTGTTGATTTAAGTTTAATCTCCAAAAATAGCACGTATATTAGTCCGGTTAAGAGCTTATGGGAGAAAAAGCCACAAATTACATACATGGACTCTTAAGATTTCTAAATAATCATTGCTTAGCATCCTACTCATACTTAACTCTATCATTTTTTGTTCTTCGCGAATTTCCATGAAAGCTTAGCCTAAAAGTTAAGGAACAAGCTAGAGCTCAACCCGCTCGTTCGGGTCAAAATTTATTCTTATTTTACCCAGCAGGAAAGTCAACATTGTGACAAACATTATTTATTTTTTTTTGAAAATTTTTAAAATTTTAATTTTTTTTGTGAAAACGGGAGGTACGTGGGAATACATCAGCTGCAGTATAATCAAAAAAAAAAAAAATCGGAATAAAAAAAGATCCCCCCATACTTGAATTATACCATTTCATTGTCCTCAATATTTTAAGAAGGGTCTCTACGTAAATCCTAAGCCGTTTATTAAGTATGCTTAAAGATAAATGTTAGTCGATAAGATTAGGATATTAGATTTCCCCAAACTAAATGATTGCGTAGGCTAGGAAGCTTGAGTGGACCGGGACAAAACACTGAACATGAGAGTCTTTAAAAAATTTTAGGTCAATCCTACAAAAAATCACAAGCACAAATAACAAGAAATTGAAAAAGTACAAGCCTCCTCACATTATAATAGAAATAAGAAAGAAAATAGAAGGATAAACATAGGGGTGCCTCCCACGAAGCGCTAGTTTAGGGTCACTAAGCTTGACCCAATCCCCGCATTTATTTGTCCTTGGGGAAGGTTTGGAGATCCAGGACAACCAATTGTAGAATGTCCCCTCCAAAGTAGTGCTTAATTCGATGATCGTTCACCTTGAAATTTGTTTCGGAGTTTTGGGATATACTTCAACGGTCGCCAATGAAAGGACTTGGGTTAATGGCCTGAAACGGTCGGACCCCCCCCAAAAAAAAAAAATACATAAAAAAATAATAAACGGGATTTTAATTTGCCCAAGAACATCTTTAATATATAGTTAAAAAGTAGGACTTGATCACCGACGTTGAAAACGCGGTTTTTGATCTTTGAGTCATGGATCCTCTTTGTTTTCTCTTTATAGATCAAAGAGTTCTCATAGGCATGATTACAAAGTTAATTTAATTCATTGAGTTGAACTTTACGGTGATCACCCGCGGTCTCAAGGTTAAAGTTTGCATGCTTTAAGGCCTAGTAGGCTTTATACTCGAGCTCAATTGGTAGATGACATACCTTTTCGTACACGAGCTTGTATGGGGTACACCCAATAGGTGTTTTGTAAGCTGTACGAAAGGCCCAAAGTGCATCATCTAGTTTGTCCGACCAAGAGGCACGGTTTTTGCCTACGGTCCTTTCAAGAATTCGTTTCAAGCCACGATTGGATACCTCAACTTGCCCACTTGTTTGTGGGTGATACGCGGTGGAGAGACGGTGAGTAACTCCATATTTAAGCATGACCTTTGCAAACTGGTCATTGCAAAAATATGGTGTTACGCGATCACTTGATGATAGCACGAGGCAGGCCCGTATCGGTGGCGTAAGAGAGATTAAGAAATCTTTGCAAACAACTCGGGCGTCGTTTGTGGGGAGTGCTTTCGCTTCAACCCATTTTGACAAATAGTCGACCGCCACGAGTATATATTTGGTCCTCGTGAAGACAGGAACGACCCTAGAAATTGATGCCCACACTGGTCAAAGATTTCACAAATTGGAAGGAATTTTGAGGGAATTTGCATCACGCTCGAAATTTTTCCTTGACGCTGACAAGTGTCACATCAGGTGACCAAGTCATGGGCATCTCTGTAAATCGTGGGCCAATAAAATCCAGAGTGAAAAACTGACTCACATAAATTGGACTCCTTTTTATATATAAATAAGTATAAGCATATATAAATACACAACAAGGATCAGAATCCGCGAGACCAATTAAACCGGAAGCAGTATAGGGTGTCTCCGAGTCGTTATCTCCCAACGAGGCTAGAGATGGAAAATCGAAAGATGATTGATGAGTGGTGTTTGAATATGACAAGGAATGATAGGGCACTAATACTGATAAGCAAATGCACATAAAAATGAGCAAAGAAAATAAGCTGGAATAAGAATAAAAGCTGGAAATAGTAAAAACACTTAAAACTTTTACTCTAAGACACAAATAAGCTCAAATAAACTTAAGACAAATCAAATAAGCTAGACTATCTCTAAAAAAGCACTCAGCTCGCAAGAGCTAAATATGCAAGAAACAAAGCAGTACTAGCAACAGTACTAGCAATATTAACCAACAGTACTAACTTGGAGTTAGTACTGCTAGCTTTAAGTTAGTACTGCTAGCTTTAACAAAACACAATGAAACAAGAAATAAGCAAATAAGCTAAAACAGATATTTATCTAACCCTAATAAGCACTCAGTAATAAGAATAAGCAATTAGAATAAACTTACAATGAATAAATAAGCTAAAAAGCTACAAACTGATACACTATTGAAATTACTTTAAAAAGGAAAATAAGCTTAAATAAGCTTACTCCTAAAAACAGTACAGGAAAATGGTTTAATCTATTCTAAATAAAAACTAAGTAACTCTTAAATAAGCAGAAATAATAAGCTGATAAGCTAAAATGAACCACCAGTACTAAACAGTGTTTATCTATCAGGTATACTAACTTAGAGTTAGTATTGCTAGCTTTAGGTTAGTACTGTACCTTTGAGTCAAGATAATGAACTAGCGAGTACTAACTTGGAGTTAGTACTGCTTGTTCTAAACACCCTTTAAAGTTTTCAAAAATCATTTTTCTTTTCATACTGATTAAAAACAGATTATCAAACAACAAAATAAGGCATTTTAGAGCAGACTTCAATCAAGGATAAGGACTTAAATAAGCTGAATTAAATTCTAACATGTGTTAAACTTATTACTTACAGTTTTTATTAAATGAACTAACAGTACTAACTAAGAAAGTGACACAAACTATTTTCAGACTAACAATTAAGCAAAACAAGCACTAAACATCATGATAAAGCATAGACAAGCAAATGTAAGTAACAATTAAGCACTATAATCAGTTCTACAGTAACTAAGAAAACAAGAGAAAGAGAAACTTACAATACCCTTGCTCAAAACAGGGCTAAACCAAGAATCTACAAGCTCTAGCTTGCATAAAACAAGCTAGTGGTGTCCATAAGCCCATCCAGAACTGGCTTATCATCTATAAAGTAAGCTGTGGTGTATTTGAGAGTGATTTTAGAGATTTTATCTAATTAACTTCTTAGGTTCACTTAGTTAAAACAGCTTATAAACAAGCTGCAGTGAGAGCTTTTGAACAGCAAAACAACAGTTGGGAAATTATAAAACTTTGGAATTGTTAAATTGACATTAAAAACTTGAATGTGCTTTAAAACTTCGAAAAGTGTTACAAAGCTGAAAGTAAAAGCTGTAAATGACTTTAAAAACTGAAAATTAAACTAAGAAATTCTAAGATTAACTAGTTAACTAACATTCCTAACATGCCTCAAAGGCTTACAAAAGACTCTATTTATAGCCAAAGTCTCCTTTTTAGGGCTTGCGGTTGTGCTTCTTTTGTGAGAGCAAAAACCAAGTGTGCTTGTTGTGTGAGGCAATTCTGAAACAAAAATCCAGCCTTCATTCTTTTGGGAGTCAATCATAGCCATCGAAAATACATAGGATGTGAGGGATTAGCCCACATGGCACTTATACAAGCTGGGGGGGTGGGTTAGAGAAGAGGTTGAAATGATTTAATCTGGTTGTGAGTTGTTTTTGCAGGGAAGAAGTATGGGACCACACCCCTACTCTGCACCTGGGTTTTGTTTTGGGCAGGAAGAATGGAGTTTGGGGAGGTTGGCAACTTTGGCCCCTCAATTCTTATAACCTTATTGCAAAACTTTGCCTGGTTTGCAATTTCGACCCTTGTCTTTTTCTTTTGTAATACAAGAAAGAAAAGATGAGGTTTTGCAGCTTGTCTTTAGTCCACTCAAAGTTGTATTTTCTTCATGTGTCTGACTTTTGACTGACTTTGGCTTCGGATTGACTTTGTCTTTTCCATCCCGTGCTTAGTTAGGTCGTTTTTTGGCTTTCTTTTTGAATATCCGTTCCTGCACATTCAAATGCAAAACATACAAATACAATGTATTTTTGGTACGTTTTTAGTCTTTTAAGTCCGTTTTAATGGAGAATGGTATGTGTAATTAAGCACATACCAAAATCCCCCATACTAAGGTATTGCCGGTGTCCTCAAGCAATGTTCTTGAACGTAAACACTCAAGAAAAACTAAGGAATCTTGAACCCCCTCGACTATTTACCTCGAAAAGTAGCAAAGTGTTCGTTCAAGAGGATCTAACAGATATCTATAGCTTCGACAAGTCCCGTTTTCACCATTTTTAATATGTACACTAACTATCCCTAATATTTTTGGATTTTTCTTTCTTTTTCTTTTCTTAACTACCTGTTTGACTTCCTTTATTTTATCAACATTGGGATCATAGAATGAGAAGCGCCCATAGATTAATCTACGGATGTCCTGAGGATAAATTCATCGTCCCCGATTTTCAATTGATCCAAAACAAAGCAATGAGAAACAAGGATCTTTTGTCAACATAAGTCTTTATGTTAAGCGCACTCTTCTTATGACTCGTTGTACTTTTACTCCCAAAACTTGGATATACGCATTTAAATGTGTGTACTCATTTCAATTCTCCATAGATAATTGTTTTCCATAGTCCGTATTTCAAGATGAATAAGACTCAAAGCAACTACTTATTAGGACTTTGTAACTTGATTTTAAAGAACGAAAATTTAATTGTAGAACTTTTTTGCAACATCTTATCATCATAATCATAAGTTCTTAACGATAGGAATGCGTTGCTTAGTTTGAACACCTTCCTAGGCCCGCTTCCTAGTAGGATTTTAAACCAACGACCGGTGTGTTCTTGTTTGTATAAACCCAACCACTGTTTGCTAGACGTGTGGGAATCACATCAACACCATCTTCCTAAAATGGCTAAGGATAGGTGTCTTAGTTTGAACCTCATTGGATTAGCTTCATAGGTGAGATATCACAACAACACCAAATCCTTGAAGTATAGAGTTCTTAGTTTGACCCCCACCTCGTTGCTAGCGGTAGGGGGATATAACGCACATCTTTTACTGGCTCCATATACTCAATGTATGCTTCATTGGTTTTAATTTCAATATTCATGCATTTTTGCATTAATATTTCATTCATGCCTCTTTGGCATTTTAACTTTCAATTTACTAAGATAGAAAAACCTCGCCTTTTTAAAGGGAATCAAGTTACAAAATTGTGAAGCTTTTTCTAAAACCAATCGATTGACTTTGTTGAATGTAATGGGGGGACGTATGATTAGGTGGTTAAAAGCTAATGGGTGGAAAAAGCCCCAAAGTTACTCATATAAGCTTTTAGAGAATCTTGCTCGATAAACTTATATTCTAACTCTATCACTTTTTGTTCTTCACCTTATTAAAATTCAAAGCAATTGAATACGTGAATGTTAGCCTACAATTGAGGGAACTAGCTAGGGTCTCAACACGCCGATCGATGTCAAAATTATTATCTTTCTAACCCATTAGGAAAGTTAAAACTGTGACAAAACACTTATTTTATTTTTGAAAATTTTTAATTTTTTTTTTTTTTGGTATTTTTGCAAAAATTTGGTGGTAAAACGGTGAATTAGTGAATACAAGGTGAGCAAAAATCAAATCGAAGATCCCCCCCATACTAGAACTAAACATCGTCCTCGATGTTTTGAAAGGGGCACCTACGTAAATCTAAGGCCGTTTATTAAGTGTGCCAAAAAATAAAACGTTAGTCGATTAGATTTGGATACTGGATTCCCAAATGAAGTTGAGGATGTGAAATTCTTGTGGATTTGTGAAAGACAAAAACTGAGAGCACTGGAGGAGTCTTCACAATCGCGGGCAATCATGGATAATTACAAACTCGGAAACACGGGAATGGAAGAGGCGAGCTCCACACAACAAGAAAACCACTTATTTCAATTTCTAACAATTCTATTATAAGCATTTGGGTGCCTCCACGAAGCGCTTGTTTAAGGTCGCTCATGCTTGACCAGTCCCCCCGAATTTATTGGTCCATGGGGAAGGTCTGGAGATCCTGGTCTATTATATGTGATTTACCTGTCCCATCCAAAAGTAGTTGTCTTTTTAGTGCTTTCAAACGATGACATTTACTTTGGAAATTTGGCTCGGAGTTTTGTGATAACTCGACAGTACATACGGAAAAACTTGGGTTACAGTGAAGGTCCATCCAGCGGTTCTTAAGCGTGCCGAGAACATCTTCATCTAGAGTTAAAGAGGAAGGACTCGTCACGACGTTTGAAAATGCGGTTTTTGATCTTAGATTTCATGGATTCTCTTTGTTTTCTCTTTGTAGATCAAACTAGTTTTGTAGCATGGGTATCACGAAGTTCATTAAGTTACATTGAGTTGACTTTCCTGTGATCTCCCGCGGTCTTGGTTTTGACATCAAAGGTTGTATGCTTAATGGCAGTAAGCTTTTGTGCTCGTGCTCAATGTCACTATCTTGTATGGAGTAAACCGATGAGTGTTTTGTAAGATGGTGAGGAAAGCCCAAAGTACGTCATTACTTTATTCGACAAGAGGCACGATTTTCTCCACGGTTCTTTCAAGAATTCGTTTCAAACCACGATTGGATCCTCAACTTGTCACTTGTATTGTGGATGTTACTGCGGGGTGCGAGAGATTGAGTAACTCCGTATTTAAGCAAGACTTTGCAAATTGTCATTGAAAATGGGTTTCGCGATCACTTATGATTGCTCGAGGGGCACGAATTGGCGAAGAGGATTTAATAAATTTGTAAACACTCGGGCGTCATTGTGTGGGAGCGCTTTTGCTTCACTTATTTTTGATAAATAATCAAAGGCCTACGAGTATATATTTGTTTTCCTATTAGAAGACGGGAACGGCCCCATAAAATCAATGCACCATATGTCAAAGATTTCGCAAACGTGGATAGAGTTTTGAGGCATCTCATTACGTTGTGAAATTTTTCCTTGACGTTGACAAATGTCACATCGGGTGACATAGTCGTGGGCATCCTTGTAGATCGTGGGCCAATGAACTGTGAATCGAAGAACTTTTTAACTGGAAATTGTGGCCAAGCTTTAAGAATGTCAAAGCTTCTTTTGCCCCAAAACACAAAGTCTAATTATTGGTCATCACAGATCTTGATAGAAAGGGGTCGTCCCAAAAGTAGTGTTACGTCTTTTGAAATAACTTTCTCTTCTGTTGAGGACGACATTCTTGATCACAAATTTTCCCAGCATGGTGGTAGTTTGCAAAATCGGAATACCATGGGGCCTTTTTCTCACACGAAAGGTTAAACATCCAAGTGTCTCGAGAGGGAAATGTTTCCGTAATTTCTTTTTCTCGAGTCTCACTTTGATGGGATTTTTCTTGTATGGAAAGGTGGTTCTGTGCGACGATTTTTGCTCATTTTTTATCAGGATAACGACATCAAATTACTTGGGAGCTGCATAATCCACCGGAGCAATTTGGCTTAGCATCATACTTAGCGACAAGCAAGTATTTGGAGAGCCAATTGGTCGTATACACTATTGCTTTTGCGACAAGTACAAGATATGGCCGGAATTTTCTCGAAAGCATACACACGACAAGTAATTTTTTCTGTTTGTAGTGTAATGTGCTGAGCCTCGGTCATAGTTTTGCTTGCATAGTGTATCGCGCTGGAAGTGCTTGGTCTTACGTTTCCCTAGGACCTGCTCCCATTAGCAAAATCACTTGCATCAAACATGATTTCAAAGGGCAACGCTCTCCATTCAGGAGCAACTAGACTTTGGTAGGCCTGTGTTACTTCATCCTTGTGGAGTTTCAAATGCTTCGATGAATTCCTTCGAGAGATAGAAACGGAGTTTCTTGTTTTCAAGGAGGTGGGTCATGGGACCGGGCGACTTTGGAAAAAATCTGAATAATCGTTGGTTAGGAATCCGACGTGGACGGAGAAAACTGGCGAATACCTTTCACGGTAGTGGGATGAGGTAATTTTGCAATTACATCAACTTTTGATTTATCACCACAATCCCTGATTTAGAAATCTTATGGCCAAGGACTACGCATTTCCTTGACCTATAGTGGCATTTTTTCCATTTTAGCACTGAATGGTGTCTTCAACTTTTTGGGAGCATTTTGTCTAGTTGGAAAGGCATTCAAGAGGAGAAATGAATCACTGAAAACTAAGAAATACATCCATGATGACTTCATGGTTTCTCATCAGATCGTGAAGATTGCAACCATTCACTGTGGAACGTGCCAGGTTGCATTGATAAACCAAAAAGGCATACGACGATAGGCAAATGTCCCGTAAGGGCAGGTGAAGGTAGTCTTCTCTTGATCAAGTGGGTCAATCGGGATCTGAAAGTAGCCGGAGCAATCCGTTCCAAAAAGCGAAATAGTCTTAATTTCGGCTCAATCTTTCAAGATTTCTGATCTTATAAATCGCCAACGGAATTGGTATTTATTAGTTGCATCATTGAGTTTTCGGTAATCGATGCAAACTGCGCATCCAGTAAAACCAACTAGTGGGTAATATCTCATTTTTCCTTTCATTTTTTACCACGGTTTGCCTCCCTTCTTAGGGGGACTCAATGAACCAGGCTTAACCAGGATGTCAGGAGTAGGGTAAATTAACCTGGCATCAAGAAGTTTGATAACTTCTTGCTTAATAACCTCATGGATTTGGACTAGGGGGGGTTGGGGCGGTTCATGTAACGAACGGGTTTGGGTACTTTAGTGTGGGCATCGAGAGAGGTAGTGGGGTGGTTAATGGCACTGTGACGGGGGTTAAATTTCTCTGATGTTGAATTACGTGTTTGGAATTTTCCTCCATCAAAATTTATGGCGTGCAAAAAATGGTAGATTCTATCCCCTTTATATCCAGAAATCTTCTAAGGCTATGGCCATGTTTGTGTGACATGAGACCTTGATCAGGGCGGTTTTATCTCATCTTTCAGGTTTTTAGCGATTATGACAGGTAATTTGTCATTACCCTCCAAAAATTCATACTCAAGATGGGATGGTAAGTCTTTGAGTTCAAGGTCGGGAGGATCTTCACATGAAAACTCAATGATGCAACTTAATGATTCAGCGGTTATCCTAATGATTCAGCGGTTATCCTAAAAAAGTTTTCGGTAATCGATGCACCGCGTATCAGGAAACTTTTTTAGGATAACCGCTGAATCATTGGTGACGGAGGGAGATTTGGGTCACTATTGATTACACTTAATAATTCCTCAAGGTAAACAGTGTCTCCCTCAGAATCATAGATGCTTCAACACCTGAGTGGTATGAATCATCATGTTCAAGAAATTCATCGATCTTCTTCTATTAGAAAATCCTTCCTCGAAGAAGAGTGAAAGATGGAGAGCGAGAATTCGATGCATAAGGTCCGACTTAGTAAGCTGGGATTGCCACTTTCAGAAATTTTAAGTACTTCTTGAACATTTTCTTCACAGCAATGTCAATAACCATCGACTCGGTAACCGATTTAATGATAGTGTAGGAGAATGTCTTAGTATACTAACTTTGAGGTCACGGATTGGTATCGTGCCTAAGGGTCATTTGTTCACCGTGTTATCATTCGATTTAAGGCAGTGCCATCTTCTAGAAATGGGTATCCTAAAGTTAGCGGGAACCCAAGGATCGGCAACGTAATCAACAAACCACAAAATCGGAGGAAAGAAAGAATGTTCCAACTTTACGAAAACATTCTCGGCGATGCCGGTGGGACGTAGAAATCGTTCGGTCGCCAAGTTCTCAATATCATCGGGTTTCTTGGTCAAAGCTGGCGAGACTTAGTCTTTCCATGGGGAGAGGCCATTAGGTTGATGCTTGCACGAGGAATCGGCCATAGGCTAAGGCTTCATTCATCTCCGGAAAATCACACGGTATAAGAATCTGTCGGGGTCTCCAGAGTTTCTCAGGAAACTTTTTTTAGGATAACGACAGAGAAATTCTCGTTTACGGTGTCTTTGTATCACAACTCAATCCATCTATCTCTTAGTCATTGAGGAGTTTTCTAAACATTGGAGCAAATTTGGGCATGTGTAGGAGAGCGTACGCGTAAACTTTAGCTCAAAATGGAGATTCCTGAAACACTCCATATTTTGAAGCTAGAAGAATTCTCTTTTTCAGCAGAGCTAGCTTTTCTTTGTTGGACCTTGAAAGATAGAAAGGTTGGTTTAGTCTTTGAAGCAACACGGGTCTACGAATATGGTCATTAGCTTGGACCACTAGAGGGTTGGATGTTTATTTCGGTGCTGGTTGCACCGTATCCTTTGTCACCTCGGGTTATTTTCTTCTTCTTTTATGAGGAGATAAGAATATTTGAGGTCATTATAGGAAACACGCTTTCGGGTAGTGATTGCTTTTCATCCACCTTTCGGATGTTTAGCAATAGTGTTGCTTGGAAGAGACCCCCCCCCCCCCCCGCCCCCCCCCCATGAGCCGAAGTAGAAGAGGTATTACTATTCCGAATTTGGGATCAGGTCCGTTATATTTGCCATTTGGTATTTTGATATTTTGCATAACCGCTGTCATAGCTTTGACTTAGTTATTCAAAAATGTCAGGCTTAGAACACTTCCTACCCACCCCCCACCATGGTGCTGGTGGAATAGGAGCTTGGTAAGTGGAGATTGAAAAAATTGTGGGTGATTAATCGGGGGTGGTAAAACTTGTCCTTGATTTGAAATTATTACCCGATTTTGTTGAAATTGTTCCCCGCAATTTTGGTGAAATTGAATCCGATTTTGGGTGTTTTGCTTGGTTTTGCTATTGGTGGAAAAAACGGGAGGGTTTCGAAAAAAAAATTTTTTTTTTTTGGTGGTGCAACCACTGAGGTCTGTAACTGGCATTCCCTGGTTGTAGTTAACTGCGGCCGGTTTTGTGACAGTATCGATGGAATAGTTGTCACGATAAATGTTGACAACGAGATGTTGGACAATTTTGGTAAGATATGACCTCCCCCGCAAGTTACACACTTTAGTTCGAACGCTTTTACTTTTGGTGCTAGTCGGGAGTTTGGGATGTGATTCTTTTTATCAAGGAGCAGTGCTTTGACGTATATCTCTTTCAGCTCGCAACATCGGATGAAATGCTGGGGTGGAAGAGCTCGTACTCACTTTGAAACAATCGGCCTTGCTTGTGATTGACGTATTTGGACTTGCTCTCCGATGATTTTAAGGGAATTCTCGAGGCATTTTATCAAAAGTTACCACCTCGCAGCGGAGTTTAACGAATCTTGAACATTCGAATTTAGGGAATTTTAGAATGTTTCGAGTTGATGCAATTTGAAAACCATGATGCGGGCATCCCCTAGGAAGATCATTGAATCGGTCCATGCCTCGTAAAAAAAGTTTCATCAAATTTGTTGGTTGAAATCTTGTGATGTTCATTTCTGAAGATTTGTTGTTTTAGCAGGGAGCGGAAGTATTTGTTAATTGAATTTCGAAACAAAGAACATCCCATGTAAGAAATCGATTGAGGGGGACTCGTTTTTCATCCAAATCTGGAGAGCTGGCTCCATCGAGGAAAATGGGTAAAGCATTATATGCTTATCGGGACGTACTCGGACGTTGGGAAACTTCATCATAGAGTGATCTTGTTGAAATAGCGGATGTGGGATGGTGGGTCTTCTTTTATCATGTCCAAAAAAAAATTGCCTTGTTTTGAACAAGATTACGTAGACCATGCTTGTACTCAGTTATTCGCATGCGGGCTGGTTAATTTCGGGATACAAACGATCGCATATCCTCGTAACCTCGGGTGGCGTGCTTCGAGCAATTGCCCCATAGTACGATTATCGGCCATCGTAACTATGGGAGGATTGTTATTTGTTTCTCAGAAGATATTAGTGGTTCAACAGAAGTTTGTCGGACTTGTTGTTGTCGACATTTACGGGCTTGAGAACGAGTGCGCATGCACAAAATAGAAATATAAAAAGAAAATTTACACTAATTTTTTTTTGAATGATTTATTCACAATTGAATTTTTTTACGGGACAATGGATAAGACAACTTCAACCAATAATATACTTACTTCACGGTAGCTTCTAAAAAGATAAACCACAGCGTGAGGGAGGTTAGTAGGAACTTAGCGCGAATCTTATTCTCCTTTTCGGGTCGTAGTTCCTTGGAATAACCCTCCTTAACCCACTTTTTAGTTTGTTTAACTTTTCAAGGTGAGCCGTACGTAGTAAGAGGACACAATTGATGTGTTTTAAATTTTTTGTTTCGAGTTGGGAACCAACAAGTTTACCGGAAGTTTTTATGATAATACTCAATTGAGGAATATTATATTTTGGTATTTTTACCAATTTGTGAATTTTACTTCTTTTTATGGACAATGTTTTTATATTTTTAGTTTTTTTTATATGATAATTATACTAATAAAAGAAAATAAAAATATTTTTGTACTTTTTATATTTTTATAGCAGAAAATATTCAAACACAGATTGTCAAATGTTACGATTTCAACTTCAGCCTCCCCGGCATGCTCTGGCGCCAAATTTGAACTCGCGTTAAATTGGGACCTCCTTTTTTTTTTATAAATAAAGTTTATAAGCATATATAAATACACAACAGGATCGGAAGGAATCCGCGAGACAATTAAACGGAAGCTGTATAGGTGTCTCGAGTCGTTATTGTCCAACGAGGCTGAGTGGAAATCGAAAGACGATGATGACGTGGTGTTTTGAATATGACAAGGAATGATAGGGCACTAATACTGATAAGCAATATGCACATTAAAAAAAATGAGCATAATGAAATTTATGTGGAATAAGAATAAAAGCTGGAAATAGTAAAAACACTTAAAACTTTTACTCTAAGACACAAATAAGCTCAAATAAACTTAAGACAAATCAAATAAGCTAGACTATCTCTAAAATAAGAAACTTCAGCAAGCAAGTAAGCTAAAATAAGCAAGGAAACTCAGCAGTACTAGCAACAGTACTAGCAATATTAACCAACAGTACTAACTTGGAGTTAGTACTGCTAGCTTTAAGTTAGTACTGCTAGCTTTAACAAAACACAATGAAACAAGAAATAAGCTAAAACAGATATTTATCTAACCCTAATAAGCACTCAGTAATAAGAATAAGCAACTAGAATAAACTACAATGGCAAATAAGCTAAAAAGCTACAAACTGATACACTATTGAAAATACTTTGAAAAGGAAAATAAGCTTACTCCTAAAAACAGTAAAGGAAAATGGTTTAATCTATTCTAAAAAAAACTAAGTAACTCTTAAATAAGCAGAAATAATAAGCTGATAAGCTAAAATGAACCACCAGTACTTAACAGTTTTAACTATCAGTACTAACTTGGAGTTAGTACTGCTAGCTTTAGGTTAGTACTGCTATCTTTGAGTCCAAGAAAATGAACCAGCAGTACTACTTGGTAATGTTTAGTACTTGCTTTTCTAAACGCACCCTTAAAGTTTTCAAAAATCATTTTTCTTTTCATACTGATTAAAAACAGATTATCAAACAACAAAATAAGGCATTTAAGAGCAGACTTCAATCAAGAATAAGGACTTAAATAAGCTGAATTAATCTAACAGTGTTAACTTAATACTAACAGTTTTATTAAATGAACTAACAGTACTAACTAAGAAAGTGACACAAACTATTTTCAGACTAACAATTAAGCAAAACAAGCACTAAACATCATGATAAAGCATAGACAAGCAAATGTAAGTAACAATTAAGCACTATAATCAGTTCTGCAGTAACTAAGAAAACAAGAGAAAGAGAAACTTACAACACCCTTGCTCAAAACAGGGCTAAACCAAGAATCTACAAGCTCTAGCTTGCATAAAACAAGCTAGTGGTGTCCATAAGCCCATCCAGAACTGGCTTATCATCCATAAAGTAAGTTGTGGTGTATTTGAGAGTGATTTTAGAGATTTTATCTAATTAACTTCTTAGGTTCACTTAGTTAAAACAGCTTGTAAACAAGCTGTATTGAGAGCTTTTGAACACAAAACAACAATTAGGAAACTTAAAACTTGGAATTGTAAATTGACTTAAAAACTCTAATTTGACATTTAAAACTTAAAGTGTTACATGCGAAAAGTAAAAGCTGTAAATGACTTTAAAAACTGAAAATTAAACTAAGAAATTCTAAGATTAACTAGTTAACTAACATTCCTAACATGCCTCAATGGCTTACAAAAGACTCTATTTATAGCCAAAGTCTCTTTCTTAGGGCTTGCAGCTGTGCTTCTTTTATGAGAGCAAAAACCAAGTGTGCTTGTTGTGTGAGGCAATTCTGAAACAAATCCCAGCCTTTCATTACTTTTGGAGTCAATCATAGCCATCAAAAAATACTTGGGAATGGTGAGGGATTGCCCACATGGATTATACGTGGTGGGGGGGGGGGTAGAGGAGTGGTTGAAATGATTTATCTAGGGTGTTGAGTGGTTTTGCAGGGAAGAAGTATGGGGCGACACCCCTACTCTGCACCTGGGTTTTGTTTTGGGCGGGAAGAATGGAGTTTGGGGAGGTTGGCAACTTTGGCCCTTCAAGTCTTATAACCTTATTGCAAAACTTTGCCTGGTTTGCAATTTCGACCCTTGTCTTTTTCTTTTGTAATACGACTTGAGGTTTGGCAGCTTTAGTCCCTCAAGTTGTATTTTCTTCATGTGTCTGACTTTTGACTTTGACTGACTTTGGCTTCGGATTGACTTTGTCTTTTCCATCCCGTGCTTTGTTTGGTCGTTTTTGGCTTTCTTTTTGAATATCCGTTCCTGCACAATTCAAATGCAAAACATACAAATACAATGTATTTTTGGTACGTTTTTAGTCTTTTAAGTCCGTTTAATGGAAAATGGTATGTGTAATTAAGCACATACCAAAAACCTTTTTGGCTGTGTAGTTGGCACCGTAATGTCCCCCGGTGGGTCCATTATGGCAAGCTGTTGAAGGATATCACAAAAAACCAAAAGCTTCTGGGCCAAGCAACACCACCGCCGAATCATTTAATCCCACATATTTTGAACAAATAGGGGTCATCCCAAAAGTAATGTTTAACATCCTTGAAAAACTTGTTCTTTTGTTGGGATGACATCCCTTTAACAATGAAATTCCCCGCGTGGTAATTTGCATAATCGGCAAACCACGGGGTACTTGAGTCACTACGAGAAGTCACCATATTAAGTGTCTCGAGAGGAAACTTTTCATTTACCTCTTTTGGGTCGAGCACATTTTCATACGTGAAGAATACTAGTAATCTTATGATCAAACCAAGAACAAGAGTGAGATGTGGGTTGTGATGTTAGAGATAGATTAGATGGAAAATGGATGAATTGTATAAAATGGAATATGGTAAAAATGGAACAACCAACCCCTCTCCAAGGCTAGGAGAGGGTTTATATAGTACCTATTGAGGCCGACCATGGGCTAGACTAGGCCTCTCATGGGCCTTGGGCCGGACTAGATTACTAATCTAATCATTATACTAACTACGAGCTAAGACCTGTTACAACTTGGAAGTGGACCGTCACTTTTTAGTGTTTCCAATAATCTCCTTAAGGGAGGTCACTCCATTGTACAAACCTTTAAACCAGCATACTATGGCTTACTTTAGTTTTAGCTCGTACTTTTGACTTTCGCTTGTGAATATGTTGTAGTGATCATTGACTTTGGGATTGAGCTTGTTCCTTGAACTTGTATTTCACATTGTGATCTTGAGCAACTTGAGATCATCAACCAAGCATAATCTCTTCGCCATCTTGAAATTTTTGCATCTTGTGAACTTGCGACTTCTAGAACGACATGCTTCATACCATTCTTGAAAAGCTTTAATGTTTGATCTTTCTGAAATCTTTAACTTTAAACACTTCGACACTTCGAGAAAGATGTGTGTATCTAGAGTAGTCGGAAGTCTTGGAAAACATGAATTGAGCTTTCATGATGACTTTATGTTTTGTCGGTCGGGTTATGAGCTGGTGGCTATGGATTGTGAGCCCAGCTGGAATAAGGGACCTCCATCACCATCTTTAATTAGCCTGCATAAAAAATTTTAGCAATAAAGCGGGGGACGAATAGCTTTGCATTCTGGTCCAGGTTTGGTTGGAGTAACCTTCAGATCCGTGAGGTTTCGACCTGTGATCAGATAGTTTCAATTTTAAGAAAGAATATTCTTGACGGTATTTCCATGCTGGCGTAGTATTGAATCTTTTAAAACAAAAAGTATTAGATTCATCGTACCTCAAGCATGTTCTCATTATGGATCATCTCAAAGCAGACAGACAATAAGAGTGAAACCAGTGAGTTACTATCTCACCGTTTATATAGAAAATTGATTTGAAATATCAATCGATGTTATCACTTACAAAATTGTTTTTGTGACACACGGAGAGTGTATCAATTCAAAAATTTCATTAACAACAGCTTTGATCCACTTACTGGAACAAGTTTGATTCTTATAGATGACCATCGTATCTTTCCAGTTGTTCACAGTTTGATTCATAAGAATCCACCAAGTCACCTACCATAAGCTTGTTTGATGTTGGCTCAAGCAGGATTTCCATCTTCATTGTGAATACCTAAGTATCACTCGGATGTTCTGGCAGAATCACAAGAATCTTGCATAGGACTTCTAATGATATTACTTGATATTCACATTGTGTGAGATAACAAGCTAAGATATGACAAGTGTCCTAATGAGATTAATGGATGATCTCTTTTGCTCTAGACTCAATAGTGCACTTTTAGATTTTAGTGATCGGAGTGGAGAGGATGCCACTTTTCAATATCAACTAACTCGGTTGTGAGAAGTCGATAGAAGTGCGGTGTTAATCTCCGTTTGAAAATGAAACGAAGAGTCTTTTGAGCGCCTTGGAGTGTAGGAGGGTTGTGCATAGCGTCACTGGTCCTATGGGACTATCTTCAAAAGTAAAACATTCATCTGTATGGTTTCTGACTGCATATGTATTGATCCCAGTTTCTGCCCTGTGTGTATGGAGGGCTTCTTTTCTTTTCACCATTTATCCTTAATTTTTCTTTTTCATTCTTAACCCCCTCAGTGCTTACCGAGACGCTTAATGACTAACACCCTATTGGGTATGTTCCAGTGTTAGCTCCATCTAGTCTGCAATTATTCCCCTATTCTTTCAATTTTTCCTTTTTTAATCATTACCTAAGACTTCTAAACTATCATAGTGGAATCCCTGGGTAGGATCCTTCGGTTCTGGCTGGATCATAGGATTCTGATATACCTAAGCCTACCGCCTTATAACTTCCTAAATTTAAGAACATGGTCAGGCCTTTGGGTTGTTTCATCATGATCCTTCCAAAAACATTGAAAAATTTCAATCAAAGTGTTTGATATAAATATCAAAAGATTTACACTTTGAGAGTTTTTCATCATCACTAAAAGCTCCCCCTTAACATGTACATCGTAATCGTAGTACATGCTAGGTGTGGAGTGCATTGAGTCCATTTTATTTGATTATTTGTCCATATACATCTAAAGTCCTGTGTTAATCACAATTTTCTCCCTTATCCAATATGTTAATCCCTTGATATTGGATATCAATGAATTAACCGTTGGGACAAAATGATATTTGTTAGCAAATTGGAACATGTTATTGCTCCCCTTAACTTGTGAGGATTATAAGAGTGGTGCTGAGTACAATTATTGAAAGATTTTGAATTTACTAGAGAATTTCTGAGAAAACTTTGTAATCGAGCGCAATCTTTATTTGTCAACCAAACATTTTAACTAGTTATCAAAATATTCCTCAAGATTAAATAATTACGAGGATTGACTTTTAAGATGAAAGGACCAGCATAATGTAAATCTTATGCGTCCGTTGTAGTAGGCCGTAAGTCACCCCATACAGTCTTTCCCACCATTAAATCTTTCAACTTCCTCATTATCCTCCTTGTCTTTAGCCTTTTGTCAAATTGCTGAAATCATAGATCTTGCATTGCTTTTGTCCCGTAGGTCAAAAAAGTCTGTGGCAGAATACTTATTCTATTTCCTTGAGGTCGATCATTTAGAGCAGTTTCGAAACATCATCGAGAGAGTACCATCGCTGAACTTGTGATAGTTTCGTCGTTATGCGAATCAGTCTGTTCTTCTTGTCTTTGTTCTTGTAGATGAATCTTTGGGTCGGAGTATGGTGTATAGCATCGCTTCTTCTCATATTGGATCTTGTACGCTGGCAGGCTTTGTGAGGCTTGAGGTTTTCTTTTGATTAGATTTCAACACCCAATTGAAGATCATTCCAAATGCCTTTGGCATGACAATGATTTTTGTGATCATTCTTAAGGAGAGCATTAAATGCATATACGTTCTTCAACGTTGAGATTTGTTCACTTTTCCTTGCACGAGCAAGAAGCAGCATATCTTCAATTGAAACTTGCATGAGAAATCACATGTGATTAAACACTAATAAAATCACATGTGATATTAGTGTTAAATCACATATGATATTACTGATAAATCACATATGATATTAGTGTTAAATCATATATGATATGTAATTCCAATGCAATCAAATGTAATTCGATGTTAGTATTAAATCACATGTGATTTTAAACGAATATTCAAATTAGTGTTTAATCACATGTGATATTTTCATGCAAGTTTCAACAACGAAAAAAGAAGGTGAAAAAAACGTGAAAAAAACAAAATGTCGATAGTATATCAAAGTAGATATCTATAGAAAGATAGGTTATTATTCGTGATCCTATTGGTCTAGATGTATAAATCACTATATGGAGAGCCATCCCGGCATCTAGATTACTTGGTCCGTATCACTAGATCCAGTTGAATGATAGGTCGCATACAAAAGCACGTAAACAAGTATAAACTGATAAACATAAACAAGCAATCAACGATAAATTAAGCAATCGATATAAACAAAACCAAACATTCAAATCTTCATAATAATGGCTAATACCCAAAGGTATTAGCCTTCAAACATCATAATCAATACAAGAGTAATAATTTAGCCAAGGTAAACTAACCGAGTTAACGAATGATACCAAAAACTGAACGATTACAAGAGTATAGGAGATTACAAGTTGTTTCCTATGGAATTAATTGCTATGCTCGACCTCTTCTGCTCTTCTTCTCTTCTGAAAATCGACTTTTATGGTTTAGGTATCGAAAATATGATTTAGCACACTGAAAACCCATTTTTAGGTTTTCTATTTATAAGGTCTGGAATTTGGTCGATACGGCGTATTGACTGAGGTCAATACGGCGTATCGGGGGTTTCTTGGAGTAGGGACCACGTTTGATATCTTCCAGAATATTTTATTACTATATCTTGAATACGGCGTATAGACTTCTCTGGATACGGCGTATTGATCCTTGTTCCTTTGAAAGAAGAAAATACTATAATCTTCAGATCAAACCCAAGAACAAGAGTGAGATTTGGTTGGGATGTAAGTAGAGATATTAGATGGAAAATGGTGAATGTATTAAGAAAAGTGTGGAAAAATGGAACACACCAACCACTCTCAAGACTAGAGAGAGGGTATAAATACTACAATAGAGTCCGGCCATGGGCTGAGTTCGGCCTCACATGGGCCTTGGCGGCCGGACTAATTACTAATCTAATCCTTATACTAACTACGAGCTAAGACTTGTTACAACTTTGGAAGTGACCGACACTATTCGTGTTTCCAACCCTCTCCCCATAAGGGAGGCCACTCCATTTTACAAACTTTCAACCTAGCCATACTATGCTTTATGCCTGATCTTTAGCTCGCACATCTTGCCTTTCATCTTGTGAATATGTAGTAGTTGATCATTGACTTCTTGATGAGCTTGTCTTGTTCCTTGAACTTGTATTTGACATTGTGATCTTGAGCATCTTGAGATCATCAACCAAGCACAATCTCTACGCCATCTTGTAACTTTGCCATCTTGTGGACTTGCGACTTCTGGACCGACATGCTCATACCATTCTTGAAAAGCTTTAATGTTGCATCTTTCTTGAAATTTCTTTAACTTTAACACTTCGACACTTCTAGAAAGATGTGTGGTATCAGAGTAGCGGAAGTCTTGAAACATGTACTTGAGCTTTCATGATGACTTTATGTTTGTCGGTCGGGTATGAGCATGTGGTTATGGATCTTGTGAGACAGCTGGAATCAGGGACCTCCACCACCATTTTAAATAGCCTGCATAAAACAGTTAGCAATAAAGCAGGGGGACGAATATGGCTTTGTCATTCGCCCAGGATTGGTTGGAGAAACCTTCGGATCCGTGAGGATCGACCTGTGATCAGATAGATTCAATTTAAGAAGAATCTTCTTGACAGGATTTCCAGCTGAAGTATTGAATCTTTCTAACACATAAGTATTAGATTCATCGTACTCAGCATGTTCTCATTATCGGAACGTCTCAAAGCAGACAGCACGATAAGAGTGAACCAGTGAGTTACTATCTCACCGATTGATATAGAAAATTGATTTGAAAATCAATCGGTGTATCACTTACAAAATTGTTTTTTGTGACACACCGAGAGTGTTAATCATTTCAAAAATTCACTAACAACCGTTGATCCATTTCCTGGAACAAGTTTGATTCTTATAGAATCGCACCATCGTTTCTTTCCAGTTGTCACAAGTTTGATTCATAAAGAATCGCACAAGTTACCTACCATGAGCTTGTTTGATGTTGGCTCAAGCAGGATTTCCATCTTCATTGTGAATGAATTCACTCTGATGTTCTGGCAAAATCACAAGGATAATGCGAAGGACTCTTAAAATGTATCTTGTAATTCACATTGTGTGAGTTAGCAAGTAGAATTTGACAAGTGTCCTAATGAGATTTATGGATGATCTCTTTTGGCTCTAGACTCAATAGTGCACTTTGATTTTAGTGATCGGAGGCTGGAGCTGAGTGCCACCTTTTCAATATCAACTAACTCGGAGTGAGAGAGTCAATAGAAATGAGTGTATCTCCGTGAGTTTTGAAACAAAGTCTTTCTGACTTTGAGTAGCTGGGAGGGGGTTGTGCATAGCGTCACTGGGTCCATGACTGTCTTCAATGTCAGACAACACCTGAGTGTTTCTGACAGCATATGTATTGACCCGGTTTCTGCCTAAGTATATGGAGGGCTTCTTTATTTTCACCCTTTATCCTTACATTTCTTTTTCATTCTTCAACCCCTTCAATGCTTACCGAGACTTCATAACTAACACCTTGTTGGGTTTGTTCCAGTGTTAGCTCCATCTCAGTCGGCATTATTCCCAATTCTCACTTTTTCTCCTTTTTAATCATACCTAAGGACTTCTACACTAACTAGTGGATATCCCTGGGTAGATCCCTCCGGTTCTGGCTGGATCATGGGATCTGAAAACCTAAGCCTAACCGCCTTATCACTTCATAAATTTAAGAACATGGTCGGTCTTTTGGGTATTTCATCACGATCCTTCCAAAAACATTGAAAACTTCAATCAAAGTGTTTGATATAAATATCAAAAGATTTACACTTTGAGAGTTTTTCATTATCACTAAAAGCTCCCCCTTAACATGTGCATCGTAATCGTAGTACATGCTAGGTGTGGAGTGCGTTGAGTCCATTTTATTTGATCACTTCTGTCAGTATTCATTAAGTCCAGGTTAATCACATTTTCTCCCCTTATCCAAAATGTTAATCCCTTGATATTTTGGATATCAATTGATTAACCGTTCGGGGACAAAATGAGATATGATAGCAGATTGGAACATGTTATTGCTCCCCCTCAACTTTTGAGGGTTTATAAGATGATGCCGAGTACAATTATTTGAAAATTTTGAATTTACTAAGAAATTCTTGAAAAATTTGTACTCGAGCACATCTTATTGTTCACCAAAAAGTCTACACTAATAATGAACATATTCACTTGTAGAAAGGAGTGAGCTTTAACACATCGTAGACCACTTGAAGGGTTGCTTCCTTTGATGTGATATCCGAACTTAAGCGAAGATTACATTTACCGATCTTAAGTCGGTCAGCAGGAGCCACCAATGCATCATCCAAAGCAATCTGATCTGCTATTGAGATTTCCATGAGTCTGTTTAAGAAAGAGTGAGTGCAGTTTATAAGAAGACACAATCATTCATTCATGAGAACCTTTATGACTTTTAGCACTTTTGAAGATCAATCTACTTAGATAGACTAATAGCGTGTAAGACAAAGGCACCTATCCTAACAATTAAGTCGAAATGTAAGTTAAACCATGGTTTTGTCAAGCGTTTACTGTCTATTTCAAACTAAGAGATTTGTTGAATTTAATCTTAGTTAGAAAAAATTTGATCTTAAGTGTGTTATGTCAAAAATTGGTTAAGTGTGTTAGAAATACCATGATCGGTTGCCACTAAATGACACTCGTTCGGTCCTCAAAGAAACAGCTAGATCGGTTTGCACTGAAATATCACTCGTTCGGTCCATATAATCAACACTCGTTCGGTCTATAATATCAGTCACTCGTTCGGTCCATAATATCAATCACTCGTTCGGTCCTCACTACATAGCACTCGTTCGATCCACACTATACTTCACTCGTTCGGTCCACACTAAACTTCACTCGTTCGGTCCACAATAGACTTCACTCGATCGGTCCTCAACAGACTTCACTCGTTCGGTCCACAATGGACTTCACTCGTTCGATTTGACTTAGCTTGTTTTTGGGAGGTGCGATTTTGAAGAGTGTGCGTGTGTGTGTTTGAGTTTGTGTGCGTGAATAACAGTGAAACCAAACTGGTTGTGGACCTTCTTGTTTATCTATTCATCTTTTAACACTTATGGTCCTTCTTGTTTAGATTTCATATAAGTTTTGCACTTAAGTTTTGTAAGGTGAAATCACGTTAAACTATTTGGCACTTTTGGTCCCTAAAGTTTTATACTCGTACACCTATAGACTTAAATTGGCAACCTATACTTAAAAAGCATAAACAAGTAACACATAAGGCACAGGTCAAGCTTAAACTTAATTGACTATCTATCAGGAGATGTTACGTTATCGTTTGAAAAATATTTTTCCCTTTTGACAGCTCATTTGATCATGACAAAGAAATTTGACATTCTCTCCCCCTCAAACAATGACCCGTTTTCTATTTAAAGAGCTGTAGACATTGTTTGAGAAGTCAAATGTATTTTGAAAATTATTTTTAGATGATGGAATGATTTTGTATGTGACAAAACAACAAACACCAAGATAAATAAGATTTCTCTTATTTATTCACATAGATGCACTGAAACGTACACTTATGGATTTATAGAAAGCACGGGTTGTGTTGCAAAGTAAACACAAGCCTTTGCATGGTCATAAAGTAGACCATGCCCGAGAATAAATTCCCGTTGAGAGGCCAAGTTTTCTTTTTGAAATACTTGCCTTAAGATGATGACCGGGTTGCTATCTGAAATAATAGCAAGCCATGTGGCATGTTTTGAAAACACTTGAACTTCTGCTCGAACTTCATTTACAGGCTTGTATCATTGTTAAATGATATTTCTAAGACCGTAAATGTTATCGATTTCAGAAGACATGCCATAGGAAAACTTCTTTTTAAATTTTTCTCATTTTTTAATTTATTACCTCTTTTTATATTTTCTCATTTTTTAATTTTTTTCTTTGGTTTTTAAAATTTTATATTTTTGTATTTTGTTTTTATAAAAATTTTGAAAAATGAAAAATCTTTTTGGTTTTTATGGTTTTAAAATATATACATATGATACAGGATATTTGAATAGGTACCACTACTATTCATCAACTTCATCTGCCAATTGTTTCAGAGTCTCCGGCGTAAAACTTCGCATTCCCAGCTTGTTGATCAGAAATTCAATTCTATTTCGGCCAAGAGCTTTAGTGAAGATGTCTGCCAGTTGATACTCCGTATTGACAAAGTAAAGTTCGATCACCCCATTCTCAACATGCTCCTTGATAAAGTGAAATCTGATGTCTATATGCTTGGATCTGGAATGTTGAACGTTGTTGCAGCATAAGGCAATAGCGCTTTTGTTATCACAGTACATTGGAATTTTATTGAATCCAAAGCCATAGTCGGTAAGCTGTGATCTCATCCAAAGGATTTGAGCACAACAGCCGGACAAAGCAATATATTCAGCTTCCGTACTGGATATCGCAGCGCTTTTCTGCCTTTTAGACGACCAGCTAACAAGTCTATCACCCAAAAGTTGCATACTACCAGAAGTGCTACGGCGTGTATCTTGACAACCAGCATGATCCGCATCTGCAAATGCTGTTAGAGCAATCGAAGAATCCTTCGGATACCATAGACCCCGATGTACGGTTCCTTTTAGATACCGAAAGATCCTTTTTACCGCATTTAAGTGCTTTTCGGTAGGCCGAGCCTGATACCGGGCACACATGCATATAGCAAATTGTAGGTCAGGTCTACTGGCTGTAAGATAAAGGAGGGTGCCAATCATACCACGATAGTGTGACGGATCTACGGCTTTCCCTTCTTTATCCTCATCCAGTTTGGATTTCTCCACCATTGGAGTATCCACTGGGTCACAAGAGTCAAAACCGTATTTCTTTAAAGATTCAAGGGCATATTTTGACTGGTTAATAAAGATGCCTCTGGGACTTTGAGAAATCTGTAATCCTAAGAAAAATGAGATTTTGCCCATCATTGACATCTTAAATTTTGAACACATGATTTTAGAAAATAGATCACAAAGTTCAGGTGTAGATGCAGCAAAGATAATATCATCGACATAAATTTGTACCAGAAGTAATTCCTTGCCGTCTCTGCGGATGAACAATGTAGGATCCACTGAGCCTTTGGAGAAGTCTTGGGATATCAAGAATGAAGACAACATATCATACCATGCGCGTGGAGCTTGTTTCAACCCATAAAGAGCTTTCTTTAGCTTATACACGTGATTGGGGTTATCTTTATCCACGAACCCATCCGGCTGGCTAACATAAACCTCTTCCCGCAGATTACCATTCAGAAACGTAGTCTTCACATCCATTTGGTATACGACCATGTTCATATGAGCAACAAACGCGAGAAAAATCCTTATAGCCTCTAATCTCGCAACCGGAGCAAAAGACTCTTCAAAATTGATTCCCTCCTCTTGACGGTAACCACGGGCTACTAATCGAGCTTTGTTCTTCAAAATTCCTCCTAGTTCGTCTAGTTTCACTTTGTAGATCCACTTCAAAGTAATCACCATAACTTTGTTTGGTCGGGGTTCAAACTCATTAAGTTCTTCTTGCATTGCTTCAATCCAACAGGCTTGAGTCAAAGCATCTTTATACGTCTTGGGTTCAACAGCAGTGAGGAAAGCATCGTAGTAACAGAAAAGAGCTTGCTCATGTAATTGCAGCCGAGTGGAAACTGGTCTAGCGAGTTTACCGATTATGTTTTCAAGTGGATGATCCTTAGTCCATTTGCTATTGTGTTCGGAAATTTGGTGATCAGGGTGCACAATTGTATGAATAGAATCCGATGATAAAGATTGATCAGAGGGGATTTCTGGAATTAGAACACCAAAGTAAGGATCATTACCCATATGTGCAACTTCAATATCATGATTATCTTCTTTAACATCGTTTGGAATGACGAGAGATTCGGTTTCGGGTGTTGTTTGAGAATTACTTGGAGATGGTGCATCTTTGTCAACTGTGGTTGATGAAGGTGAACTGGTTGAGTCAGCAAGAACTGGATCAGTTACTTCATTAATTAGAGCAACAACTTCAGGAACTGGATGATCAACACTAGGTGAAGGATTAAGAAATTCATCGAACAACGGTTGAAACAGCATATCCCAGTCAGGTCGCGAAGGTGGTACAAACGGTGTTGAAGGATGAGGGTTTGGCATGAGTCCTGAACTGATTGTTGCAGGAGTCATTTCATGAAGTGCGGGTCCTGAACTGCTGTGTTCAGAAGCCATTGCAGTCAGCTCATCAAAGTCAATATGAATGGTTTCAATTATTCGTTTGGTACGTCTGTTGTAAATCCAGAATGCTTTCTTCGTGGGTGCATAGCCAATGAAAATACCTATATCGGCCTTCGGTTGTAACTTGCCTAAGTTCTCGCTATCATTTGTTAGGTATCAGAGTGCACCAAACACATAAAGATACGATAGGTCAGGAGGTTTGTTGTGCAGAAACTCGTATGGTGTTTTACCCTGTCGACGGCGTATCATGGAACGATTTTGGGTATAACAGGCTATAGTAACCGCTGCGGCCCATAGAAATAAAGGAGCTTTTGCATAAATTAACATAGTACGGGCTGCTTCAATTAGCGTATGATTTCGTCTGATTCAACAAACATCATTTTACTCGTGAAGAGCAGGGGCAACAAATGTCTTCATGAGAGATTGACAATCTTGTCCACGCACCCCTTATATTCACGCAATGTCTGATTAACAAATAGTTCCATTATCTGTTTGAATGCGTAGAACGAACATGGCGCGCTTCCTTAAGTCGCACTTGGAATCATCTTCTAAAAAATTGATAATAGAAAGTGATGCTTCATCTTTTGATAGTAATCAATTTTTACCCATGTAAATCGAGAGTTAATCGTCCTGACAAATAACAAGATGTTACTTCTTTTCCTTTATCCACTCTGCACATGCATTGGTTAAAAAAGACAGCACATGTTTACTACTGATAGAGTGTTCTGATTAGGGGTCTCAGATTTGGGTTTGTGGGGTTTCGCTCGTGCTCTCTTTGCCTAAAGCACATGAAAGAACACAAATGGTCCTTTTCAAACATGAGGTTAGGGGACCTCGAACAAGACCATGTCTTGCATGATGAATTAATAGTTACGAAGTATCAAAATGTGAGACGACGTCATGCATAACCAAGGACTTGGTTTTAGAGGCCTTTGACTAAGAGACAGATAGGACGAGGACGCCATCATATCCTAAGAGAGAGCGAGTATAAAAGATTGTCCCTGAGATCTAGTTATTAAATCAAACCTTTCGATTGCGAATGTAGCAGGGTGTGTTGTCGAAAACACAACTTGAAGAGGTTGGTGGAATCAAATAATTGTAACACAGTAGAATAGATTTAGTTTGCCCAAGTCCTTCAAGTAAACTTTTAACTCTCTAAATTTTAACATTCCCAATATGATAGTCTTTCCCAAACCCATAATCTTTGCTCAACTGATCCTTATCCGAATTTGACTGTACCCCTTGAAAGAATTTGCTGACGGTAGTTGGTGAGCCTATGTGCGATATCGGTCATATGCTTGGAGCAGCCGTGTCCAAATACCAGAGGATAGTTTGGCACGACCTGCATTCATAAAGAGAGGATGATGGAAAACATTGGGGAAAACTATGGATACCCTATAGAGTGACTGGCGTTCATACTCGTGTTCAGCAGTTACAGATTTCAATAACCTTATAATTGTTAAAGGAACATAGTTTTAGACTCCTAGTTTCCTTAAGTTAAACCAATGTGACGACAGGTTTAGGTGTCTTATTATTTGAGCAGGTATATTTCCTAAGGGGCAACCCGAAAACAGTTAGCTACTGATGCCTTATGGTGCTTTTACAATTTTGTACTATCAAAAGTTGAACCTAAAAATTTCAAGACTGCTGTGTCTGAAGATTGTTGGTTTCAAGCTATGAAAGAAGAAATTCACGAGTTTGATCGACTTTAAGTATGGGAGTTAGTTCCAAAACCAGACTGTGTAATGATTATCGCTCTCAAGTTGATCTACAAGGTCAAACTTGATGAATATGGTGATGTTCTAGAGAACAAGGCACGGTTGGTAGCTAAGGGATATCGACAAGTAGAAGGTATTGATTTTGAGGAATCATTTGCACTAGTTGCACGGATCGAGGCTATCATAATCTTCATTGCAAATGCCGCCAGCAAAAACATGACCATCTATCAGATGGATGTTAAAACCGCATTTCTGAATGACGAGCTGAATGAAGAAGTCTACGTCAGTCAACCAGAGGGATTTGTCAATCCAGATCATCCTACACACGTCTACCGTCTGAAGAAGGCTCTCTATGGCTTGAAGCAGGCTCCAAGGGCGTGGTATAACACCTTATCAAGGTTTCTTCTGGCAAACAAGTTCTCTAAGGGTGTGGTTGATCCTACATTATTCACCCAGAAATCAGGCAAACATATTCTTCTCGTCCAAATATACGTAGATGATATCATATTTGCCTCGACTGACCCTAAAGACTGTGACATTTTTTCAAAAGAGATGACTTTAAAATTTCAGATGTCAATGATGGGATAAATGTCATTTTTCTTAGGATTACAAGTTTCTCAAAGTTCTAGAGGCATCTTCCTTAATCAATCGAAATATGCTCTTGAAATTTTAATAAAATATAGAATGAATACTTCTGACCCTATAGATACACTGATTCGTATGATAATATATATAAAATATATAAACAAACAATTAACCAAATTCCCTTAGCCAAGGATTGGTTAAAAATTCACAAAATAAAATATATATGTTTCCGGAAGTTTGATTTCCCGGGTCGTTATGTCCCAACGAGGTGTGCAATTGAAAATCGAATGACGGATTGATGATTGACGTTTGAATATGACAAGGTTATGATTGGTTTTCTATTACTACAAGTTAAATATGCAAAAACGATTAAATAAAACCTAAAAACAAAAGCTATATCACTTAAAACCTAAAACGGATACGAAAAACGAGGGTCAAAAATCTAAATTATACAAATTAAGCCCTAGAATGAATTTTTCACTTTTAATGGGTCCTAAGTGACTAAAAACGAAGTTAAAAAAAACTAGATCGAAATCGGAGTTGATTAAGACCAAAAACGAGTCAAATCAAAAACGGGGACGAATCCCGTTCTTTAAAAAGTGAAACTTTGCAAAAATGACCCTACAAGAGAACAAATATTTTTCCTAGAAACTATATGACAAAAGAAAATTTTTAAAAAAAAAGTTTATATTTTTCTGACTTTTATTTTATTTTTTATGATTTTTTAAAGTTTTTAAACAAAATAAATTATAAAAAATACTAAATGTTTATAAAAAATTCTGAAAAATTCACGGAAACTAAATTAAGCTACAAGGAATCTAAGAAAAATAAAAGGAAAGAACCAGCTTATTCCAATAAGCTGGAAATAAGCAAAACAGCTTATGGGCTGTTTGGGCCAAAAAGGCCTTAAGTTTATTTTTGTTGCAAAGCTTAACGCAAAAGACCCAAGGGCGCTGTTGGTAGCAGGAGTTGTGTTAAATGTGTGGGAGGTAGGGTCGAGGTCTCAGGTTCGAGCCCTTGGCTCACTTGGGGCTTCCCCTCTCCCATACATTTTTGCATTCCATTTTTTTACAACTTTTATAAAACTCACAAAATTAAGCACTTTTAATACTTGAACTTTTTTATGAAACTCATTCAATAAGCTGGAAAAAGCACAAAGAAACAAACAGAATGCTTATTTAAGCTAAATGGCTTATTTTTTTCTTTTTTGGATTTGTTAAGCTACTAGAATGCAAACAAGCTAGAAACTAAGGCCTAACTAATCAAATTAAGCAAATGCAGGCTAAAATAAGCTTAAAGGAATGAAAAATAAGCTTAGAAAAGCTTAATCACCTACTGACATAGAAATAGATACAAAACAGACAAAGGCACAACTTTGGGCTTATTTATAAGCCCAAAGATGAATTTTTATGGCTTATTATCCTACAAAACTGAAAAGCTTATCCTAAAATCTATATAAATCAAGAATTAAAAGGCATTTTGAAATAAAATTGAGCTAAGAAAAGCTTAATGAAAAAGCTTTTGACAGACAGATTTCTAAACTAAGCTTAAACCACAAAACACTATTTCTTTTTGGATTTTTAGCAAAAATAAGCATAAGGAAATACAAGAAAAGCAAATGCAGACCAAAATGCAAGCTTAATAAGCTTCTAGGAACAAAATTCAGCAAATCAAAACAACAAAATAAGCCAGAATAAGCTTTTAAGATTTTCAGCTTATCCTGCAGCCAAAACAGTCAAAAGCCCTACTTCTAGCTTAAAATTAAGCCACCTAGAGGGTGAATTAAGACTTGGGCTTCTAGGGGCTTATAAATGGGCTTATTAGCTACTTAGAAAAGCAAAAAGCTTAACCTGTTTAACAAAATAAGCCAAGAAAAGTTGGCTTAAAGTCTGGCTTTTGCACCAGGGTAAGTACTAAGCCAAACAGCCTAAAAGGCCAACTTTTTAACTAAAAATAAGCACTCTCAAGGGTCTTAAAGGAAAAGAGACTTAAACATCTTAAGAGTATGGCTTCTGAGCTTCTCAATTCAGCAATTTATCTTTGGTTTGGAAAGCTTAAAGGCCAATAAGAATGCTATTGAAAACAGCTAACTATCTATCTTAGAAAGAAAAGGAAAAGGTGGCAAGGACAAATGCAGTCCTAAGTACACTTAAACTACTTGATTTCTTACACTAATTTGAACACAAAACAACACTTAGAAACAGATTTGTCAATCTTAATCAAAATAAGCACTTTTAAGTACTTTTGAAAACTCAGATTCAAATTATGACTTTGACAAAAACAATTAAAAGAGATTTAAACTATAACTTTCTTAAAAACAGATTAAATGGACTCACAATCATCAATTAAAATTGACCTAGTGACCTCAACCCATAAAACTCCCAATTTGACCCATTTTGGGCTTATGCCAAACACCCCTTTAAGTTCTGAATTAGGATTTTTAAGCTTATTAAGCTGGTTTTTAATGAACAAACCCTTACTACCAGATGTTAATTAGCTTAATGGGAATCTAGTGAGCAGTTTAGATCAAAGAAATAAGCAGTTTCAATAAGCAAACAAGGAATGACAGGTTGAGCTTTTCCAAGACAGGAGATAAAACAACAATTACAAAAGAAAATGAAAATAATTAAGAAGGTTCAAATGACAAGAAATAAGGTAAATTAAGCTATTTATAAGAACAATAAGGCTTAATAAGCTGAGATTAAGCAATGCTACAGTAGATTTAAGAAAAATGCAGAAAATATAAAAGAGAAAACTTACAAAGGTCCAAAAGAAAAGGAACCTAAAACTAATCCTATCAACCCCTAAGTCCAAAGTTCTGAATTAATTTCAACCCATGGTCCATCCAAATTTGACCCATTTCCTTTCCTGCTTGCAGATTTTTGTTTACCCTTTTTTTTTCTTTTCAACTGAGTAATATTAATAGAACAACAGCTTGTAATAGGTTAACCAGCAAACTTATAAAAACTTTTAAAAACACGAATTGAGCTTAATTAAGGACAAGACTTTGAGACAAACATAAATTTCATTAAAACTTTAAAACTGAATTCAATGCTTGGAAAACAATAATACTAAGTTAAATTTATAAAAACTAAACTGATATATAAAAACTAAGATGAGATATTGCCCTTAGGCTTACAATTGCCCTATTTATAGAAAAACGAATTAAGGTCTTGGTTTCTTGGTCTTCCTTCTCTTCTTTCTTCTGTGTTTCTTTGTAGAGACAAAAAACCAAGTGTGTTTGTTGTGTGAGGCAATTCTAAGACTAATCCCAGCCCTTGATTACACTTGTGCATCTTTGAATCAATCACAGCCATTGAAAATTGCATTTACCATTGAAAAGGGTGAGGATTGCCAAGGTGGCTGGCACCATGTGACCTAGAAAGGTTAGTGGAGAAGGGGGGAAAGGTTTGTCCATGGTTTAATTCGAGTTGCAGGGTAAAAGGGTGGGGAAAGACTCGTGAGTTTGTCTTGGGTTTTGATGGCGGGAAAAGGAGTTTTAACTGGGTAACAGGGTAAAGGGTTTTGGGTATTGGCAAGTTTGCCCCCTGAAAGTTATATGGTTGTTTGCAATTTTCGTCCTTGAGGTGTACAAGTTTAAGGACTTGGCAGGCTAAGCCCCCCAAGTCATATATGTACTTTACATGGAGGGTCCTTGTGTTATGTAACTTTAGGGGGTTGGCAGTTTAGCCCCCTCAAGTTTTTCTTTCCTTGAATTGCAACTTCAGTCCTTGTAGTTTTCATTACTAAAATACAACTTTAGGATTTTGCACTTTTAGTCCCTCAAGTTGTATTTTCTTCACTTGGTTGACTTTGACTTTGATTTGACTTCGTCTTTTCACACTTTTCCATTCCGTGCTCGGTTTTGTCCGTTTTTAGCTTTGTTTTTGTCCTTTTCTTGATTATTCGTTTCCTGCACAATACAAATGCAAAACATACAAATACGATGTATTTTTGGTACGTTTTTAGTCATTTAAGTCCGTTTTTAATGGAAAATGGTATGTGTAATTAAGCACATACCATACACCAATGGTGGATCGCTTAAAACTAGATGAGGACCCCTTAGGAATTCCAGTTGACCAGACTCGATTTTGAGGTATGGTCGGCTCCCTAATGTACCTCACTGCCAGTAGACCAGATCTTGTGTTCGTCGTGTGCATGTGTGCTAGGTACTAGGCTAAGCCTACCAAAAAATCACCTTGAGGCAATTAAACGGGTCTTTCGGTATCTTCGAGGAACCATTAACTAGGGAATCTGGTATCCAAAGGACACCGCTATGGCACTAACGGCCTATGCAGACGCTGACCATGCAGGTTGTCAAGATAAATTCCTCGTCCCCGATTTTTCACGTAGTATCCAAGCTAATCGTAAAAACAAAATCACCGTTAAGTACAAGTAAAGATGCTAACACTACTTATAACTATGACTTGTCAACTTCTCGCTCCCGACAATTATTCAATTAGAGTGATTGTGCTTAATTTTAAGTTAAATTTAGATCGACAGTTTTAGAAAGTAGTATAGTTTATGTGCATAACGATATTTCCGAAGAAATCTGGGGAAAAGACTAGATCACCCACCAACCAGCATATTCTCGATAGATCCCAGCCGAGTTCGACTTAGGTTATCAGGTTGAGACCCCACAGGAGAATGTTACAATGTAATACGGATACTCCAACCCTTTTAGAGGCCGAATTTCTTAGGAATTTCTTAGATTTACCGCTAAATAAACAATACTACTCAAAGCACGCAAACATCAAAAATTTAATGATCTCATTGGTGCAATTATTCCTAGAAATAATCAACCAACGGCAACCAACAAACTTTTGAAGTCTTAAAGCAAGTTATTCTTAGTTCAAAATTATACTTGAGTTTAGAAAAAGAAATCTTAACCATTAAATTTTCATTTATTGCTATATACTATACTACCGTCATCATTTACATGACTACAACATCGGCCACGCCTCCGACAAGATGTAGTGACTTAGTCTGACGACGGTTTCTTATTGATAACACTTACGAATGCACTTTGGCATTTATTATCTCACTATGGGCTTTGTTTTGAAGACTGCAACATCGGTTGTGAGCCGGCAAGATGCAGTAAACCTTTATCAGCCCACAGTTTATACTTTTCATCACTTATTTTTTTTTATTTTTTTATTTTCCAACATATTTTCCGTAATAGAGAAAATTTCGTTTTAGAAACTCAAGTATAAAGCTGAACTAAGATGAATATTTTCGTTTCCGAAAGAGCTTCTTTTTAGAAAATGTCGGTTTAAAGTTAAAGCAAAATTAAGCACGTTTATTAGTCAGGTTAAGAGCTTCTGGGAGAAAAAGCGACAAGTTACACTTATAAGCTTTTAAGATTTCCAAATAATCTTTGTTTAGCATCCTACTTGTAAATAACACTATCATTTCTCGTTCTTCGCAAATTTAAAATCCCTAATAAAAGGATCCGCGAATGCTTAGCCTAATAAACTTTCGTTTATTAACTGGTTAAGGGACAAAGCTAGGGCTCAACACGCTCGATCGAGTCAAAATTTATTCTCATTCTACCCATTGGAAAGTCAAAACTGTGACAAAACACTTATTTTATTTTTGAAAATTTTTAATTTTTTTTTTGGTGTTTTTGCAAAAATTTTGGTGGTAAAAACGGGATTACGTGACAACAACGGCTGCAGGCACAATCAAATCGAAGATCCCCCCATACTAGAACTAAACATCGTCCTCGATGTTTTAAAAGGGTTACCTACGTAAATCTAAGGCCGTTTATTAAGTGTGCCAAAAGATAAAACGTTAGTCGATTAGATTTGGATATTGGATTCCCAAAATGAAGCCGAGGATGTGAAACTCTTGTGAGTGAAGGGCAAAATCACGAGCACGAGAGTCTTCACCTTTCCGTAAATCCTGGACATACAACACAAAGCACAAAACACGGGTAATGGAATAGGCGAGCCTCCTCACACTAAAACACTTATTCATTACTACATAATACTATTACTGATAAGCATGGGGTGCCTCCCATGAAGCGCTTGTTTAAGGTCACTA